>RWJK01001952.1:0-25290 GCA_004335835.1 Scenedesmus sp. ARA3
AAGAAGGTCGGCCACAAGCCAGACTTCAGCGAGCCAGTGGTGCTCACAAATGACAGGTGCGGCTGGAGGCAACATAAACACAGGCAGCCACATCTGCTTCTGCGTACCCACGTATGCACAGCAGCATGCTGGCTTGTAAAACCTTGGAGACGAGGGGTGATGATGCACAGACCGCCTTGCTGCAACAACATGACTATTGGTTTCCAGCTTTTCCACTTTACAAAGGCTCAGCTGGCATGGAGGTGTGTATGTGCAGCTGGGTCCTGCAGCAGTGTATGCCTTATGCACAGCAGCTCGGAGGCCAAATCTTGACATTGCGCTCAGGCACTGAAGTGTGTGCTGTGCTGTGCTGCGTGCGGTGTGCTGTGCCGTGTGCTGCCTGTCAGGGGCGGCACCACCATGGAGGCCATGTGCAAGCAGATTCACAACACGCTCACGCGCGAGTTCAAGTACGCGCTGGTGTGGGGTGTCAGCTCCAAGCACATGCCGCAGCGCGTGGGGCTCACCCACCAGCTGGCTGACGAGGACGTGGTGCAGGTGCGGCGGCGCTGTATTTCAGAGAGATAGATGCAATCGAAATCTTCACTGTCTGCATAACCTAGTGCTTGCTGTTTTGGGGTTTCTGCTGCTGAGGGGTATTGTGCCTGACTCCTATAAAGCATTGCTTGCTGTGACTAGGTTTGTAGCCATCAGGCAGGGTCAGGCAGCACACCGTTGCCATGCTGTGCCGTGCCCTTGCAGGTAGTGAAGGCAAAGGTTCAGGCAGAGGATGGCCGCGGGCGCTTTAAGACCACCAGTGACAAGCCTCTGCGGATAGCAGACAGAGAAAAGAAGGCCGCCCTGAAGACATGAGTCAGCGGGCATGCTGCTGCGCATGCCGTGCAGCTGCAGCACTGCGGAGCTCAGCTCAGGCTGTACAGTGCCAGTGAGCAGTACAGGTTGGCAGCTGCAGGTGCAGCTTGTAATCAGCGCTCCTGCTGGTCGTGGACGTGCGCAGTCGCAGCCATGTTGCTGTGTGCTTGCTAAGTTGCCGCTGAAACACCGCGGCAGGCAGGGATCCTGGTGATGAAGCTGCAGTCGTTGTACAAACCATGACAGCAGCCTACCACTTTGCAGCAGGCGGCTAGTTTGTTTTTCCGACATCATTTGATGGTTTAAATTGAACTTTTTGTGCTCCATTGTGCGCTCCCGATCGTGGAAGCTGACCACGTTGCGTGGTTTTGGGACGCAGAAGAATGGCCAGGATATGCCTTTGCTTGCACATTTGAGGGCCAGAACGAGATTTGTTTCAAGTGTCTGGAAGAGCAGCAACGCTGGGTAGATCCTTAGCAGTTCCCGTCAAGAAAGACCGCACGCAGCAGTCATGGCCCTTGCAGCAAAGTGCAGCAGCAAACTGTGCAGCAGTTTGAAACCATGCCGCAACTCTGGCAAGCCCTGCGTTCACAGAGCTCCTGTCAGGTGTGTGGTGATCTGTCGACTGTTTCCCATCTGCACAAGTTGGCCACCTCAGCTAGGTGGTGACCGGCGAATCTCATGCTTCTTTTCGTCGGCGTGCAGCATTTCCAGGAGCTCAGTACATTACGGGCAGCGCAACGGTGTCAGGTAGGCTGGGGACAGCCAGGGCGGACAGCACAACCCTGCTTGTCGGGCGTTTGTTGAGCAACGACAGGTTCCTGCAGGTTGCAGGCCGCAAACAACGGGGCGACAGCTACTGCAGACAAGTCTGCTACTGCCCCAGTGCCTATTGTCAAGATCGACAACATGAGCGACCCCTTTGCCACCAAGGTAGGTGCTGCTCTGGCATGCCTCGGAGCTGACCAGCAGCTGATGCATGCCGAGCGTTACATCAACGTTGTGTCTCTGCAGGTCACTGTGGAGTTTGGTGACAAGCTGGGAGAGCTGCTGGACACTGTGAGTGGACCAGAGGCGTCAGCGGCAGTACAGTCAACAGCAGTCTGCTGCAGCTGCTGCAGCAAGGGTGTGCCAGCACAAAAGTGATTGGCAGCAGTGTACAGGACGTAGCAGAAATTGGCCCTGGACAGCTATTGACAGCATGGTTGTGACCCTGTCAGAGCTTGAGCAGCAGCAGGAGGTTGATGCCTGTTAGGGTTTCGGTTGGCGGGTTGCAGGACAGGCAGCAGCTGCCACCATATTCGCCTGGACAGTCATGTGATCGGCATGGCACGCTCATCGATGCACAACAGTTACGCATGCAGCAATTGCAGCAGGCCTATGTAGTGGATGTGCTGTACGAGTCATCGCCATACGGCGCCTCATGCACCCTGACATGGACGTTTTGAACCACACATCACTATGCTTGCGCACGGGCTACTCTGTCCTCCCATGCACGACCAGTTGTCGTCTGTTCAGCAAGATGCGGGTCTCAGCTCTAGGCCTTGCGTGTCCCTGCAGGTGACTGCGCTGAAAAACCTGAACCTGAACATCCGGAAAGCAGCGCTGGTGTCGCCAGGCAAGGCCAGCACCTTCTTCATCACTGATGCTGACACCAGCGAAAAGGTGCTCAAGAGCGCGCGCCTGGAGGAGATCCGCATGACCATCATCAACAACATGCTCTACTACCACCCGGTGAGCAAATCATGTCTGTCGATCATGTTGTTGTAATGCAGTTCCTGCAAGCAGTGCAGGTCCTGCAAGCAGTGCAGATGAGGCCACTGCCAATGCTCTGCTCCCACACAGCAGTGCTGACTTGGTTGTGCCGGCACACACACAAGCTAAGCCATCCTCCGCCAAACTCCACACAACACATCTGTTACCTGCCTCCTGCTTAGTCATCATGCTTTGCATCCTACCCCGCAACCTCCAGCTCACACTGCATCTGTTTATTCTGCATTCACTATGCAGGAGAGCTCCGAGACGCTGGTGGCTGGCAAGTCCTTCCAGCCGCCCAGCCGCGACCAGACCCACCCGCTGGGACCCAAGGCGCGTGCAGTGGTGCAGACCACCATTGATGTTAAGGAGGCGCCCAACGGTTCCTGCAGCCTGCTTGCCGTCACCACGCGCGACAGGCCCGGCCTGCTGGTGGACATTGTGTCTGTGCTCAAGGACATCAACGTGAATGTGGTGTCGGCTGAGATCGACACCATGGGCGATGAGGCCAAGGACGAGTTCTTTGTGACGTACCACGGCGAGCCGCTGAACCCGCCCATGGTGCAGCTGGTCACCAACAGCCTGCAGTACTACCTGTCGCTCGCTGAGGTGGAGAAGGAGGAGTCCTACTGAGCAGCAGCAGCGGCGATGAGGCTGCAGCAGCAGCAGTGAAGCAGCAGCAGCGGTGAGGCTGCTGCAGCAGCTGGCGGTGGTGCGGTTCTGGCTCGCAAGCCGACACGAGCAGCATGGCGCGGCGCCAGCGAGCAGTGGGGACGCTGCTGCTGCAGGCTGGCAAGCATGGGCAGTGTGGTGAGCATGATTGGGTGTTCTACAATGCATGCGCGCATGCTGCAGGGTTGTGCTGGCAGCTTTGGCAGCCTTGAAGAAGGCTGCTGCCTGTGGCGCGCAGCTCAGGGTAGGAGCACTGCGCAGCTGATGTGTTGTGCTATTCAGCGGGCAGCAGCAGCACCAAACGCTGGTTCACAGCTGTTGACAGAGACTTTGCATATGGCATGTAAGCTCTCGCAAGCACGCGCTGTGTTTCAGTTGCACCTCGCCTGATGTCAGTCGTCACATTAAGCACTTTGTACTGAGCTGTTTGGTCAGCTGCTGCTGTAGTTGCGGCCGCCTCTGTGGCTGCTGCTGTGGCTGGTTGGATGCAGCACTGAGCTTGGTGATGTGGTTGCCTTGTGCGCATTCCGCTGGATGTGCGTTACTGCTTGTCATGGCGCGCTCAGATGCATCCAGCCATGGGTGTGACCAGTACACGCAGTATTTGCAAGGATGTTCTGTGCGGAATCGGTGCTGGCTGCAGGTGTGTGCAAACTACACGTTGTCTATGGATTTGGGGCTGGGGCCGGTGCTTCCTTGTATGTGCGGCAGCTGAGATGTGAAGAATCCAATCCTTTGGGTGTGTCCCTGCTTGCCTGGGCGCAGTGCAGGGTGTAGAGTAGCTTGCTATGCTCAGCTGGCGCTGCGTCAATTCTGCGGCTTGGTTGAAAGTGCATTACACTTGGGCTACCTTGTGGGAGTCTTAGTCATTGTGACCTGGTGTCGCGCCAGCGGCATGTACACTACTAGTGGTACGTACTGTGCAAGTGTCCAGTCAATGGCGCTCAGCAGCTTCAGATGGTGTAATTTTCTTTCTCCATGGTCTCAGCATCATCACGTCCGTTTGTATGCTCATGCAGATGGAGCCATATTCAGAGTCTAACTGCGGCATACTATGATGGCAAGCATATTGATGAGTATACTGGCATGCTTTGGTTAGTAACACATCTCAGCAGGCTTTCCAGGGGCAGCCAGGGCGGCATTGATCTGGACAGAATGACTACCGCATCATGAGGCAGAATGGCAACTTGTGTGCACACTGCTGGCACAACAGCGTAGACGTAAACGTCTGCACTTGTGTTTTACGACAGCAGATCGGAGGAGTTGAGCTCAGCAGCGCCAGGAAGACCTGGCAGTGTGTTCGCGGGTAGCATTGGACAAATCGCCGGACGTCACCCTGTCATGACCTCTAACTATTCAACAGCTGAAAACCATCCAAGAGAAAGACTTAGCGCCTACTGATGCATGAGGAGGAGCACAGCATTAGCATGTTAGTGACAGGTGTCAAACCGGGTGATCCTTCGTAAGCGTTTTTCAGCGCCGGACCCCCCTAGCCATTGCCAGAAAGCTGCTTTTATGAAGTCACATTGATGCTGGATTGTTGCACAAAGTTTTCACTGTTGACAAATAGTGTCGGAAGAAGCTGAGCTAGGCTGCTTGGCAGTTCTAGAGCAGTCAGGGGCTTATTCATTCACGGTCCTTAACTTACTAGGGACAGCATGCATCTGTTCAAGGGGCTTCTTCATAAGAAGGGGGCTGCCAGCGCGGCAGACAAGCAGCCTGGTGAGCATGGTGCACTGTCTGGGTGGATCGCAGCACCATGCTGGAGCTCGGAGCTCAGCGAGCCATCTTGTGCCTGCTGTAGCTATGAACATTATCCTGCTGGTTCCCTGTTGCATCTCCGATACACGTGTCTGCCATTCAGTTGCTGCTTGGCTTCCACTGTCTGCTGTCCTTGCCCTTGACACAAATACGTTTGTATCACATGTTTAGGTGGTTCAGCTGCTGCTGTGAGCAAGGCCAACGGGGCCAGCACCTCCAGCCACACCACCACCTCTGCGGTGAACAAGGGACGCCCAGTGGTGCCAGTGAGTTCATCGCAAAACAATCAATTTGACGTGATGAAGCATTACGGGTATCTAACGATGCGTGTTCCCAGCTATTCAACCACTTGCCAGCAGTAAGTCTGAACAACCATTTCGGAAGACGTGCTGCACTGTGATCTAACCTGGGCTCGCATTGTTTGGTTTGTTGGCGTTACAAGACACATGTCTGCTTTGCTTGCTGAGCCTAATGCAGCGCTGTTAAGCTAGCAGGCAGCACGCTGCTGCTTGCTGCTGCTGTTATGGCCTACCTGTATGTCCCGAGCCCCTGTTGTGCAAGCTTACCACGTGCGCCTGCACCGCCCCTAATCCTGTCTGCTGCTGCGTGCCCTGCTCCATGGCTGTGTCTGTCTGTCTGTCCCTGGTCCTGCGGTGCAACCCTGCTCCCGCATCAAACGCCACACATACAGACTCAGGAGGGGCGCAGCTTGGATGCGCTGCATTCCATCCCAGTGCACAAGCTGCGTGCACAGGCTGCCGCAACTGAGGCGCTGACTGTGCCTGAGAGCTACCCCCACTTCACTCCCTTTGTGGAGAACAAGAAGCAGGTGCGGCATGGTGCTGGGTAGCTGGTGTCCGGCAATGTATGCCTGCGGCGCATTGCGTGCATTCACACCTCAGTGTGGTCAGTGGTGCTGTACCTGCATGCATCTCTACATCAGCAGTGTGCTTTGTGCTGATGTGTATCTGTAGTGTTGGAGCAGGAATGGTGTCAGCGGGTTGCTGGCGCTGCCCTGCATGTGCTGGCTGGCGCGAGCTTCTGGGACCCCCTCTTTTTGTGCTACATTACAACCAGCAGCAGCAGTGGCAGGGGATGTGCATGTACGCCCATCACACTTGTGATGGCAACAGCTGCTCAACTCACATGGATGCTGGTCGACATGAGCTGCACAATGCATACCATTGCAGTGCGGTGTTGCTGGTGTGCCGCATGCAATTGCTTGCAGGCTTGCTTGCATGTGTGTCATCCTTGCTCTTGCGCCGCGTTGCTGCTGCTGCTGCAGTATGATGAGATGTACAAGCGCTCCATCGAGGACCCTAACGGCTTCTGGGGCGACATTGCCAAGGAGTTCTACTGGGAGAAGCAGGTGCGAGGGCACATATCCTGTGTTACTGCTATGGCTTGATGCCTGGTTGGTAATGTGATGACGAGGTGCGGGGGCCACATGGGACTGGCATACAGCACGGTCAGGGATGGCTCAAATTCTGCGTGATTGCTGGTGTGGTGTGCTAGACCGGCGACCGGCTCCTCTGTGATGGCCGGTTTGCTTTGGGCTGCTCAGGCGACAGAACCAGCAGCAGCAATGGCAGGCAAACGCTACCTGCTACCTCTCCATTCTGTGCACCGCCTGACCCTGCTCCGTCACTTACGCACCATTTTCCCAGCTTCCCCTCCCCATCTGTTTGTCTTGTTTGCTTATCTTAATTTTTGTTAAACTGCAGTGGGACGAGGAGCACATCAGCTACAACTTTGATGTGCGCAAGGGCCCCATCCACGTGGAGTACTTCAAGGGAGGCCTCACCAACATCTGCTACAACGCGCTGGACAGGCACGTGGCTGCCGGCCACGGCGACCGCGTGTGCTTCCTGTGGGAGGGCAACGACCTGGACCAGGACAGGAAGATGACATATGGGGAGGTGCTGGAGGAGGTGTGCCAGCTGGTGAGTGGGGGAGCAGCAGGGTTGCTGGAAGTGACAGGGACTGTGATCAAGTGCGCGGGTCTGGGTGGCGCTGCTGCGTATGGTATGGGGGTGTTGTTCGACTTTGGTACGGGTTGCAACTGGGTGCAGGTGTGCTGTAGGCATCTGTCTGCCATTCTGGTGTTATGATGCAGCAGCAGCTGCTGCCAGTTGTTGTCGGTTGCTTTTGTTGCACAGCATCTGGATGGGCATCGCCTAGTGCCATCTGAAAACGCGGCTCTGTCCTTCTCTTTATCCTGCTGCACAGGCCAACTACCTGCGCTCCCAGGGCGTGCAGAAGGGTGACGCAGTGTCCATCTACATGCCCATGGTCTGCGAGCTGCCCATTGCCATGCTGGCCTGCGCGCGCATCGGCGCGGTGCACAGCGTGGTGTTTGGAGGCTTCTCAGCTGAGGCGCTGGCAGGTGCGCGCAGCAGCAGCAGCTTGGGGGCAGCACACGCTTGACAGCAGCAGCAGCGCATTAGCTACTACCTATGTTGCTGGGGATGTCTGTTGGTGCAGTTGAGGAGCTGGCTATGGCATCCAGCTGTCGACGATGCACAGCAGCTGCTGGGTCGAAAATTACACGTTGGGTGGAGCGCATGGGTGAATAAACCCTTCAGCTGCTGCCCGAGGAATGCGGTAAAGGTATTAAATGCAGTTATTTGGACCTCTGCTTATTGCTTTACACAGGCCGCATGGAGGACTGCAAGGCCAAGGTGCTGATCACAGCCAGCGGCGTTATGCGCGGCAACAAGAAGATCGACCTCAAGGCCATCGCTGACTCAGCACACACCATGGCTGCCAAGTCAGGACACACCGTGCCACGCGTGGTGGTGTACGAGAACGAGAGGTGTGTGCTGCTGCGGCTCATTGCGGCGTGCCGGCAAACAACTCCTGGCATATGCTGTGCATGTACATGAACGCCTAGCTCAAGTGTGCTGTGCTTGGGTGGTAGCTATGGCTTTATGGCACGTGCTGCACAGCAAGTGAAAGCGGCGTATGCCTTGCTCATCCCCCTCCTGCTGGTTGTTCACAGAGACATCGCATTTGTAAGCGTTTGAGCAAAGTGGTCGGCGATTGATGTATCCGACTAGCACAGTGACGGACAAAGGGCTATGAATTGACTGGCTTGTGTTGTGTGCTGCAGGGCTGGCGGCCGCGCCGCGTGCTCCTTCACCGAGGGCCGTGACGTGTGGTATGCTGAGGCCATCGCTGAGCAGGCCAAGACCTGCGAGGTGGAGTGGGTGGAGGCGGAACACCCGCTGTTCCTGCTGTACACCTCAGGCTCGACAGGTGTGTTATATCATGCTACATTTGTGTTATAACTTTGGTCGTTTGATTCTGCGACCTGTGTCCGCCTGCTGGCGGCAGTGCTGCACGCAGCTCGGCTGTTCTTTTGGCTGCGCAGCAGCAGCAGCAGCACTAACAGCCGCCAGTGACATCATGAGGGCTTTCATTCATTCGTGATGTGTGTTGCTGTCCCGCAGGCAAGCCCAAGGGAGTGGTGCACTGCACCGGCGGCTACATGGTGTACGCGCACACCACCACCAAGTACGTGTTCAACATGCAGCCTGGGGACACCTACTGGTGCACGGCGGACTGCGGCTGGATCACCGGGCACACCTACCTCACATACGGCCCGCTGCTGGTGGGCGCCAGCCAGGTTGTGTTTGAGGGCGTGCCCACCTACCCAGGGCCTGACAGGTGCTGGAGGGTGGTGGACAAGTACGCGGTGAGTTGGACGGGTATCTGGGGTGATAGCAGGTGTGAGCATGCTGCTTGCTTGTTGCGTGATTTGATAAGCAGCAGCAGCGGGAGTGGTGGCGGGGTGTGAGTTGCCGCGGAGAGCAGCAATCATCTGCGGCTGCCCCTGGTGAAGTTGTTACGTGCTCCAGGCACGGTTGCATGCAGCTGCTGATAACGCAACGTAGGTCGTGCCATCCCCTGCAGCATGCAGCGAAGCAGCTGCCGATGCATGTGTTTTGCGGCTCTGACGCTCATGCACTGCTGCCCGCATCCTCATCATCATCAATCCGCAGGTGAAGCAGTTCTACACTGCGCCCACTGCCATCCGCAGCCTGATGCGTGCTGGTGATCTTTATGTCAAGGAGCACCTGCGCGACAGCTTGCGCATTCTGGGCAGTGTGGGCGAGCCAATTAACCCCGAGGCGTGGCGCTGGTACCACGACATTGTGGGTGATGGCCGCTGCCCGATTGTGGACACCTGGTGGCAGACGGAGACTGGCGGCCACATGATTACGCCGCTGCCTAACGCATGGGCGCAGAAGCCAGGTGCGCGGCAGGTGTACGGAGTTTTGTTTTGGTCACGGGGGATGGTGGCTCGGCTGCTTTGCAGGGGGTTTGTGCATGTAAGTGTGCTTGCAGTGCAGGCGTGTGACGCAACTATTAGACTGGAAGTTTACAATGTGTGGTGTGGTGTGCGCAGGCTCGGCCACCTACCCCTTCTTTGGCGTGGTGCCTGTGCTGGTTGATGAGAAGGGCAACGAGGTGAAGGGCGAGGGCGAGGGCTACCTGTGCATCAAGCAGGCCTGGCCCGCCACGCTGCGCACCGTGTACGGCGACCACGAGCGCTACGAGACAAACTACTTCAAGCCTTTCCCCGGGTACTACTTTTCGGGCGATGGCGCGCGGCGCGACAAGGACGGCTACATCTGGATCACTGGGCGCGTGGATGACGTCATCAACGTGTCTGGCCACAGGTAGGTTGTTGTTCTTGAGGCTTATTGTTTGCTATCTTGGTGCGGCAATGCAATCAGCGAATGCGGTTTGGAGTGCTTGACAGCTACATCTGGATCACTGGGCGCGTGGATGATGTCATCAACGTGTCTGGCCACAGGTAGGTTGTTGTTCTTGAGGCTTATTGTTTGCTATCTTGGTGCGGCAATGCAATCAGCGAATGCGGTTTGGAGTGCTTGACAGCTACATCTGGATCACTGGGCGCGTGGATGATGTCATCAACGTGTCTGGCCACAGGTGGGTTACGCTTTCTGTTCGAGGCTGTTTCTCTGCTGTGTTGGTGCAGCAGCAATGCATAGATTACGTGCCGTCTGGTGTTGAAGTTAGATAAAAGCGACTGCACGCTTCCTGCTGCTTTGCGACTGACTGCACGCTGTGCTGACGCCTCCCTGTGTGCTTGCAGGATTGGCACGGCCGAGGTGGAGAGTGCACTGGTGGCTCACGCCAAGTGTGCCGAGGCGGCAGTGGTGGGCTATGAGCACCCCATCAAGGGCCAAGGCATCTATGCGTATGTGACACTCATGGAGGGCGTGGAGCCCACTGAGGACATCCGGCGGGAGCTGATCAACACTGTGCGCGGCATCATCGGCGCCTTTGCAGCACCAGACGTCATCCACTGGGTGGGTTTGCAGCAGCGGTTTTGTTTGTTTTTAATCTATGCTGAGCATGGTGGAAAAGGGATGGGTGATGACAGGTGGCTTGCACTGGGGGTGGGCATGATGGCAGTGGTTGTCTTTGTCTGGCAGCACTGTTGACCAGCAAACTTGCAGACAGCAGGAGAAGGCAGATTACGAGTACGCCAAACGTTATGGCATGCCTGGCATCACACTATTAGTGTGCAGCGCAGCGTTTGCAATAGCCATGTAGCTGCAGTTGATCGTGCATCAGGCGAATAGGCAACTAAATCAACCTAAATGACTGACAAACTGACCAGCCTGCACCTTCCTTGCTGTCCTGCAGGCGCCCGGGCTGCCCAAGACTCGCTCCGGCAAGATCATGCGCCGCGTGCTGCGCAAGATTGCAGCCAAGCAGGAAGACGAGCTCGGTGATGTCTCAACGCTGGCTGACCCACATGTTGTGGAGCAGCTCGTGGCTCTGCGCGGGCACTAAATCATGCGGCGCTTTAGCGGTTTTTGGGCAGTTAGGGTGCTGAGTGTAGTGTGGTGGTGGCAGAGTGCAGGGCGGGGAGTTGGGGCGTTTTGTTGCTGGTTGGGTAGGGCTTGCAGGACTTGCAGGAAAAGTGGTTGGTGATGGGAAGTGCTGCATCGCAGCTGTGTGTGCTGCTGCTGGTGTAGGAACTGGCGGTGCAGCAGGACGCGCAGCTGCTGGCCTGGTATTGGAGTTGTGGCTTCAGGAAGCAGACAACAGCTAGACATAAACTAGTGAGATGAGAGAGGCTTTGTCCTGGGCACCGCATGCCTTGTCGCCTGCCTGTTTTGGTGTTTGACAGAGCTTGGGCGTTGGCACTGTCGCTCTTCGAAAGGTTGCAGCTGCGAGGGCGTTTGAAGCATGTGTTGGTTTGTGTGCCTGTGCTGGTATTTGTTTTTGCTTGTGGCACATCAGCAGCTGCTGTCCAGCTGCTACTTAGTTGTTCAGTGTCCGTCCCCGCTTTTATGCACCCTCAGCTGTCGCACCGTCATTGCTACATGCCCCGACTTTGGGCATGGTTGCTTAGTCCCTCAGCGTCACTGATGTTGCGTACAAAACCCTACCACGCTGCAGTTGTGGTTTGGTTGCCTGTATGGTTGCCTGTACAAGCACAGCTGGAGCCTCACCAGCTTCCAACCACAGGCGTAAGTAGGCAGTAGAGGCCTGCTCCCAGCTGTGACTGTTGAGCAGCACAGCAGTTAGCTGTTGCCTGGAACGCTTTGTTCTTCCTTTCCAATGATGGACCATCTTGCAGGCATGGGGTATGCTTCCTGATGTGTTGTATGTATGCAGTTGGTCCTATCATTGTAGATAGTGTCTGTGTGGTCCTTAATTGTGCTGCTGGCACTTTGTTGACCAATGGCTTCACACACTCGTGGACCTGCGGTCAACCATGGGGTTACACTTGTCATACTGATGGTTGACCAAGGGCCAAAGGTTTGACTATGTGGTCACAGCATGTCATGGTTTTCGTTACATGGCTGATCAGGTGCTGTCCAAGGTAGCTAGGAGTAATGGACTAGCCACAGTGCGGCATGCAGAGATGCTCTGGCACGTGATGAACTTGGAATGTTGCCCTGGTAGCACAGCCAAGTGTACACAACTTGAGGCTCTTGGCAAGTATGTGCATGCTCTGCATGTGTGCTGTGTGTGGAGTGCTGCACACAAGCCAGGTTGGTGCAGTGCTCTGGCTCACGCACTTGCTGCAAAATGTTGATCCATCCACGCCAGCTGAAAGTGAACCTGTGTGTGGTGCGGTGCAAGGCCGCAAGGCTAGTGGCTGCTTGACTGGTGATCTTGTGTGCGTGGTGTGGTGGTGTGCATGCCAAGGGGAAGGCGGCACCCCTTGGAATTCAACAGTCCTGGTCCTAGGTATGCTTTCACTCCACTCTGCTGAGTAGTATGCTTTCAAAGTTTTTTTGGTGAATGCCGCAGTAGGAGGTGTGCTGGGTTCAACTGTTGTCTCTTTTTGCATCAGTGTTCTTTGTAATGTACATACCGACGCTTTCAGCACTTGATCTACTTAAAGTATGTGTGATGCATCCCTGCCTTTAGTGAGGTTGTATGGCAACAAGGGTAGATGTGCCAGGGTAGAGTGATCGTTGGACCTGCTGGGGAGGAGGTGAGCCAGGCTGGCAATCAACGATTGGTGCAAGACCGTAGTGTGGCTTCTGAGCCTGATACAGTCTCACACTGCTCTCTTCAAACACATCGCATGAATGAGCAGAATCGTACGCTGCTGCGGCTGGCGTGATGCCACCAAGTGGCCAGACCATCTAGCACTGTGCCTGTCAGGGCTTTGGCAGTGACAGTGACGATGCTCTGTCACAAAAAGAGCTCCGTTAAGCGTGTCAGCTGCCAATCATGCTACGACTGGCGCACAGCAACACTGCCATGTTTGATTGCTCAGATACACGTGACGCTCCTGTAGCACTCTCAGTCCACTGTCCTGCAGGCTGGTCACGCGATGCCTACTCGGACCACTGTGAAGCTCATATCAGCCGAAGGGTATGAGTTTATTATTGACTACAAGGCGGCATGTGTGTCGAACACCATACGCAACATGCTTAGCTCGCAAGGTACGGGGCAAGAGCAGCAGAGCAGCAGCAGTGGCACAGCTCCTGCTCAATGTCTACTGGTTCACCAGCAGCTGCACCTGCTTCAAACGCATGCTTTTGTGTTGTTCTTAAGATTTTCAAGGTCCTTGACATGTGTAGTTGGCCAGGAAGGCAGCATCAACAGCGGCATGCACGCAGCACTTGTTGCTGCGCAGCAGCAGCTTGACTGTGCCCCACCTGCACAGAGACGTGTAATGCTCTGCAGTGCTGCGGCACTGAACACAAGCTTGTTGGAACATGCAGGAAGCTTTACAGAAACAGAGCAGGGAGAGGTGAAGTTTCCTGAGATCAGCACAGTCATCCTGGAGAAGGTCTGCCAGTACTTTTACTACAAGCTGCGGTACCAGAACTCGTGAGTAGGGAGACATGGCGCCTCGCAGCAGCTAAGAGCTCTTGCAGATGTGCTTCAACAGATCTGACACCACACCAACGGCAGCAGCAGGCTTACAGCAGCAGTCGTATGGTGCAACAAAGGCTGGGTCAGCAGCAGCGGCAGCAGGCTTACAGCAGCAGTCGTGATGGCTGTTGTGCGTCGCATTAGGTTGCGGCCGCCCTGGTCAGGCAGCCATGCAGAGCAGTAAATCTTCCTGCACTAGACTCTGCTGCATCTGCTTGTGCATGCTAGGAGTCAAGCCGCTGCATGTACTGTGCATGCTTCAAGTTTTAGGATGTTAGAGTTGCATGTGCGGACTGTTTTGGGTTTCTGCTCAGCACACACATGATCACTCGGCAACTGCCTCTGCAACTGCTGCTGCTGCTGCTACTGTTGTTCCTGCTGCTGCTGCTGCTGCTGCTTGCTGCCGCAGCACCACGCGCAACATTCCCGAGTTCAAGGTTGCTCCAGACATTGCACTGGAGCTGCTGATGGCAGCAAACTTCCTGGACACATGACCTGCCAGTACTGCGAAGCAGCAGCAGCAGCAGCAGCAGTGCTTGGTCAAAGGTAGCTGTACAAAAGCAGCTGCTGCAAGTTGGGCACTGTGCTGCAGCTGAGCTGGAATGGCAGCACCTGGGCACGGATTGTCTTCATGCCCCACGCTGGGCAGCTGCTGCTGCAGCAAGCAACCTGGCATGCGCTAGAGAGGACCTGCGGCCAAAGCAAGATCATCCTCAACTTGATGTAGCGCTCCAGCACACAGCATGACATACAGCGTGCAGCAAGGCAGCCCAGGCAAAGCAAGGCCTCTGATGCTTAGCTTGCAGGTGGTGCAGCGCTAGCTGGCATGCAGTGTTGGTTGGGCGGCATGCAGCAGGCATGCAGCACTGGGGATGTGAGAGCCCTGGTGGGCGCAGCTGCAGCTGCATGCCTTGAGAGAGCAGGGGTGGATTATTATGCATAGCACCAGTCGCATGTCGTGTTTTATGGCAGCTGCTGTTGCAGGTAGGTCCTACCATAACTTGCGAGTGAAGGACAGTTGCTGCCGCTTGCAAGCAACACCACTCGCATGCTGCAGCTCAGGGCGTGCGCTGCCATTGAGTGCCTGTGCTTTGCTTCACTGAAGCATGCGTAGCACACATGTTGATGTTGTGATGCACAGGTCAGTCGGCTCTGCCAGAGATTGCTCGTTGTTGGTTGTGCTGTGCCGTGCTGTGGCACCAGATGGACATGTTTGAACTCTTGCTGTGGCATCACTGCTGGCAATGCCCATGTGCATGTACATGCAATTTTGCATTGTGTTTGCAGGAGACGTTGCTGCTGTTGGCAGTCGCGTTGGCAGCACAATGCAAGCAGTCCTGCAGGTTGCACGGCATGTTGGTGCATGTGGCATCATGCACAGCAGGCTGGCGCTCCAAGTCAGACACTGAGTGTATGTGCCTTCCTATGTGGCGGACTGCTACTGCTGGTGTTGGCAGGCTGTTCATTTGGTTGCAATCCTCTCTTTCGTGCCTACTGTATTGTAAAAGGACGAGTTTCTGCAGCTCCAGTCTATTGTGCTGTGTGGTGGGTCCAGTGCGTCCCTGCTATAGCCGCATCAGCATGCATGCCTAACGAATGGTTGCCGGGTTGTGGTTGCAGGCATGTTGGCTCAGGCAGATGTACATTTACTGGCTTCAAGGTGCAGCAGCCTGCTTACACGGTAACCACCTAGTGAGTGAGTGACTCACATTTTGGAAGTTACAAGAGTAACCTCGCCCGTTGGAGAGCCAATGACAGACTCACTTTTGGAACGTCCTAGCAGTCCTGTGTGGTGCAGCCAGACTAGCACTTGCAACAGCGTGCTCAGCACGCTGGAAGGCTTCCATGGATGAGATGCAGCTGCAGTGCGGTGCTAGCCACTTGCCGGCCATGGAGTGACTGCCACTCCTGGTTGCTGCCATGTGAAACCCTAGCAGCTAATGTCACATTGTCATGACAACTGCCGTACAACAGTGACAGCCAAGGCAAGGGGCGGTTTTCGCACGTCATATAAAGGCATGAGATGTGCTTCAGGCTTATGTAACCCGGTATAACGCTTGGTACAGGCATTATCTGCCTCCAGCCAGAACATAGCCGGCGGTCTTGTCATGCTTGGCAACTTCTGAGCCATCAGCTGTGTAGTTTAGATGTTGTTGCTTTTATGATCATGCGCTATGAAGAAGAAAGGGGGCAAGCAGCAGCAGGGCGGCAGCCCTTACATGCTTGATCGCAACCTGACGCCGCGCATAGAGGAGTATGCGCTTAATCACGACATCACAGACATAGACGATGTCGTAGACTACCTGAGACACAGCTACAAGGAGTACCAGCGCAGGCAGGTCGGGGCATTGCGGCAGATGGTCAGCAAAGCAGTGCAGGTGGTCCAACAAAGAGGTGTGGCAAAGCCAGAGCTGCAGTTGCAGGTGAGCATTTACTTGAGTGTAGCTTAGGTTAGCCCCTGAGCATCTGAGGTGTTTCCTGATGGTAGGTCTGGGTGCGTATGCAGCTGTGGCTGCTGTTGCTGCTGCTGCTGCTGCTGCTGCTGCTGCTGCTGCTGCTGCTGCTGCTGCTGCTGCTGCTGCTGCTGCTGCTGCTGCTGCTCCACTGCATGTCCAGCTCAGCGAGAAGTGTGTTGCAGACAGTTGGAGTGTTCAGCTGCAGAAACAGCAGTTTTGTGAGTGCATTGAGCCAGACAATTCATTCGGTAAAACGCAGCATCGCTATCAGCATACGACTTTACCACCACTGGCCATCTGAGATGGCCTGGAGTTTATGCAATCGAGAAGCTCTTGCGCAGCTGGTGCTTGGGTTGGGACGGTTGAACTGCCTTTTGTCTAGCATCATTGTTGCAGCGTCTATGTACAAGATTAGTCCAACATGTCGTGCTGCTGCTGCTGGTGTTGCAGGCGCGTGAGAGCCAGCATCTGACAGCAGCGCAGCGCGAAGCAGACAAGGCAGCAGGCAGCAGCAGCGAAGGCGAGTCCTCTGACGAAGGTGAAGATGACAGCGACGATGACGCTGCAGCAGCAGCAGCAGCAGCAGCAGCAGGGGACAATGCGTCAGGGGACTTGGACCCAGCAGCTGCTGCAATGCTTGCAGCTGCACTATCAGGCCCAGCAGCAGCAGCAGCAGCAGCGGCTGTAACACCAGCACCTGGAAAGAGACCCAACAGTGGTCTCAACAGCGCACTGCTGAACATGTACAGTGCAAGCAAGCCGGCCGATGCAGCTGCAACACCTGCAGCGCAGCAACAGCAAGGCAGCAGCAGCAGTGGCGACAGCAGCGATGCCGAGGGCAGTGACACCAGCAGTGAACCTGACCCCAATGCGCCGCCTGCATTTGCGCCGCCGCATGTCATTGCTGCAGCAGCAGCCAGGGCCATCGCTGCTGAGAAGGCAGCTAAAGCAGCAGCGGCAGCACGCAAGGGTGGCAAGCAGCTTCCTGCCAAACAGCAGCAGCAGCAGCAGCAGCAACAGGCTGCTGCCGCGCCAGCAGCTGCAAGTGCTCCTGCAGCTGCTGCAGCTGGTGCTGTTGGAGATGCAGCCGTGGCTGGTGGAGCAGCAGGTGCTGCTGCTGCTGCCGCTGCCGCTGCTGCTGCTGCTGGTGCGGAGTCTGCCAAGGTGAAGAAGAGCAGGTCGGCAGAGGAGGCAGGCCTCACTGGCAGAGACAGGTAGACTGGCTGCACACACAATGGATTGCAAATCGTTATGCTGCTGTCCCAGCCAGTCGTTGCTGCCAGATACACAGCAGGCAGGTAGCGCTTACATGTTGTGCTGTGACAACAGCTGTAGCGCATGTGATGGCAGCTGTGGTGAGGCAGGCAGGACAAGTTGATATCGGCTGCACTCGACCAGGGCCACTGCAGGCAGCACTACTATGGTGCAGTGTGAGTGCCTGCTGCCGCGCACGGCAAACAGCTGCTGTGACAGCAAAGAATCTATAATGTGGACATGCTGATTGTATCTATAATGTGGACATGCTGATTGTATCTATAATGTGGACATGCTGATTGTATCTGCTGCTGCTGTTCGTATGCGCAGCCGAGCTGTCAGCAAGCGTGTGCGGCGAGCAAGCACAGCTGCTGGCGGTGCTGGCACTGGGGGTGCACCAGGCGGCGGCCAAGGCATCAGCAGCAAGAAGGGAGGCTCAGCAGTCACTGGTGAGTGGAGTTGTTCTATGAGGCTCGGCTTTCAGTTGAGCAAAGCTAGCTAAGCAAGCAGCGGCAGCAGCAGGTGCAGGCACAGGGCAGCGTGCGGTGCGACACTTGGCACAGCGGCAGTGGTTGCTGGAGTCGAAGCAGCAGCAATGGGGCAGCTAAAGCAGAGGTTTTGGACGCTAGTGCCGCTTGCTGATGCATGTACTGCTGGTGATGCTGCTTGTGTGGCTCTGTTCAAACACTGCTGCGGCTGCTGCTGCTTTGCTGCTGCTGCTGCTGCTGCTGCTGCAGCGCCGCGTGCGCTGCACTACGCCGACCTGGGTGGCGTGGAGGATGTGCTGGCTGACATCCAGGAGCTGATTGAGTACCCGCTGAAGCACCCGGAGGTGAGGCATCAAGCATGGCACTTCAACAATTTTGTTATATGTATGGTATAATAGCAGCTGTTTCTACACCATATTTGGGCATGTTGGTTGTTGAAGCGTTGCTCTCGCAGCATCGAGTACCCGCTGAAGCACCCAGAGGTGCGCTGGATGTGTGTTGTATGTCTGGTGTATGTGGTTGTAGGAGTGTTGTTTGTGTGTTGCACATGCATGTTTTAAGTACCCGCTGAAGCACCCAGAGGTGCGCTAGCATGCATGTGGCTGTGCATTTGTTGTATAGGTGTTGATGCAGTGCGGCTGCGCACACATCAAGTGTCAGTGCATTGGTGCAGCTGTGCAACTGAAGCAGGCGAACGCGCATCTGGATCAGTGTGACACTGCTGCAGGGAGGTTTTGCCGGGCAGAGAGCAGCGTGCTGCGCAATTGGTTTTTACGTTCTGTAGCCGTCTGGATCATCCGTCATGATGTACTGCGCCTCTGATTAAAATCACATTGTGTTCTGTAGCACTGTCTTGTGTACCAGATGGGAAGTGATGACAAACAAATAATACGCAAATACAGCTGATGTCTGTGATGTATCTTCTATTGGAGCTGTCTGATCCCTTCTAGTCGATGTTGCATTGTTAGTGCCTGTGCCACACCTGCGCTGTGTTCCAGCAGTTTAGTTGAGCTGAGTAGCATTTGCAGCAACGGAGCAGCAGAGTACTCTGCTGCTCTTGGCAGCAGCACCTGTGCAACTGGCGTGCCTGGCGGCTGCACCAGTCATGAGCTACCATCAGCTGCTGCACCGCGCAGCACCCTCCTTGCACCAGTGTACCCCTATCAGCCGCCGCTGCTGCCTGACCCTGCCGCTGCTGCTGCTGCTGCTGCTGCTGCTGCTGCTGTTGCTGCTGCTGCCAGGTGTATAGCTGGCTGGGAGTGGAGCCGCCCCGCGGCGTGCTGCTGCACGGGCCCCCAGGCTGCGGCAAGACGGCGCTCGCGCATGCGATTGCAACCGAGTGCGGCGTGCCGTTTCTGCGTGTGAGCGCTCCAGAAGTGGTCAGCGGCATGAGTGGGGAGAGTGAGGCGCGGCTGCGGCAGCTGTTCCAGGTGGGTTCGGGTCGGGTTTCGGTTGGAAGGTGGGGTTTCAAAGGTTGTGTGGGGGTGGGGTGTGTGTTGGGTCGATGGGCGGCAAGAGCAGCATGAGTGGGGAGAGTGAGGCAAGGCTGCGGCAGCTCTTTGGTGGGTTTACGGTGGGAGCTGGTGTGTTTTGTGCTTGAAACGGCTGATGCTAAAGGTGTTGTTGTGCTGTGCGTGGTGTGCTGTGGGCTGCACTGTGTTCCTCCCTGCCTGGCAAGGATGGCTAGTCTCGTTCGGCGTATAGGCGAGTCCCACCAAGACATAAAGCCATGCCGACAAGAATTACATCACCACCCATTGTCTGAGCCCAGTGCGGGAGGAGCCAGCAGCTATGCATATGTGCTGTGGGTTTGTGTGTGAGCATGTGTTTGCTTATCGAAGTTTGGAACATGTCGCATGTTGTGGCATGGGCTTTGTGGTGTCAAGGCCGGGGTTGCCTGCTGGGGTGATGAAGACAGTTTTTACCTGTTGCCTTCCTAAGTAGCTTCGGCAATGACAAACTTTCAAATTGTGGCTGACCAGCAGACAACTCCACCTTGACACAGCGTATCTGCAGTTTTTGGTGACATTGGGTCAATTGGCTGGTGTGTGATACGGCAGCTGCGTTCACTTGCTGTGTGAGTCAGGGCAAGCTGCTTTCTTTGCTGGTGATGATTGCAACAGTGGTGACTACCATCAGACCACCCTGCATGATGTTTGTTTGCTCGCATGCTTCTGTGAGCAATATCGCACCACCGGTGCCACAACGTCTGCAAGCAACCCTGAACGTTTTCAAATGCAATCGCAGGAGGCCCAAGATGTGGCTCCCTCTATCATCTTCATAGATGAGATCGATGCCATCGCCCCCAAGCGCGACACCGCGCAGCGCGAGATGGAGCGCCGCATTGTCGCACAGATGCTGACATGCATGGACGATCTGGCAGCACCCCCGGCAGCAGCCGCCGGAGCAGCAGCAGCAGCAGCAGGCGACGGCGGCGAGGCAGCGCCTGCAGCAGCTGAGGCAGCAGCAGCAGACGAAGGTCACATCCAGCAGTACAGGCGAGGCCACGTGGTAGTGATTGGCGCAACGAATCGCCCAGATGCGCTAGATCCCGCGCTGCGGCGGGCCGGCAGGTTTGACCGAGAGATATCTTTAGGCATTCCTACTGAAGCTGCGCGCTGCCAAATCCTTAAGGTGCTGAGCCGCAGCTTGCGGCTGCAGGGAGGGTTTGACTTCCATGCGATTGCACGGCGCACGCCGGGCTTTGTGGGCGCTGACCTGGCTGCGTTAACAAAGGAGGCAGCAGCAGTAGCGGTGAGCCGCATCTTCAGCCAGCTGGAGCAGCAGCGGCAGCAGCGGCTGCTGCAGGCAGCAGATCAGCAGCACCAACAGCAGCAGCAGCAGCAGCAGGGGTCAGATCCAGCTGCAGCGGATGGCGTCTCAAGCAGCAGCCTTGTACCCGTAGCAGCAGCAGCGGCTGCTGCTGCTGACAATGCAGCCGCACCCGAGCAGCAGCAGCAGGAGGGTCCGCGCATGGGTGGTGGGCCGCTGAGTGCTGCTGAGCTGTCAGGCCTAGCCATCAGCATGGCTGACTTTGAGGCTGCGCTGCCCAAGGTGCAGCCCAGCGTGCGGCGAGAGGGCTTCACCACCAAGCCTGATGCCACGTGGGACGATGTGGGCTCGCTTGAAGAGGTGAGAGTGGGGTTTGGAGTTTGCGGTTTGAATTTAGGGGTGAGGATCTAGGGTCGGGGCGAGAGGGCTTTACTACCAAGCCTGATGCCACGTGGGACGATGTCGGCTCGCTTGAAGAGGTGAGGGGGCAGCAGGCTGGGGTGTGGGGGTTGGGTTTTGGGGTGAGGTTTAGGGTGTGAGGGCTTCAAGCCTGATGCCACGTGGGAAGAGGTGAGTGCGGGGTTCAGGATATTTGGGGTTTGGGGTTTTGGGGTGAGGGGTGAGACAAGAGTGCTTCACCGCTAAGCCTTATGCCGTTTGGGACGGTGTGGGCTCACTGGAGGAAGATGTTTGTGTATGTTTGTGCATGCACAGTGTTCTTGTATGTTTGTGTACACACAGCATCAGCTGCACCTCAACCTCCTCTGCACTGGCTCAGCCAGCCCAGGCAGCGGCATGGACGTGCACAGATCACACCCCACAGCCAGCCGCCGCCACATGCAGCGCCAGCACCTGCACTGCTGGCGCAGCCGGGCGGCGCGGCTGACACCTTTACACAGAATGTACACTTCAACGGTGCAGCATCCCTGCCTGTGTGGCCCCCTGCCCAACTGACTGGCTGATTGCCTGTGCAAGTGTCTCATTGCTCAACTGCCTGCTTACCTACCTGCCTGCTTGCTCATTTCCAGGTGCGCGTCAAGCTGTCGTTCTCCATTGGCCGGCCCATTGCATAACACCGTACTTTGACCTATCATTGATTACACATACATATGTGGCTGCATTCAACATATGTGCTTGCTGCTTTGCTAGGTGCGTGAGGAGCTGTCCTTCTCCATCAGCCAGCCCATCCCACAGCCCAGCTGCGAGGCCTGGTTGATTCATGTTTCACACATGCTTGCCTGCCTGACTCCCTGCCTGACTATCTGTCTGACTCCCTGCGTCACTTCCTGCCTGCTTTGCTTGCTTGCCTAACCGTCTGCTTGCCTTCCTGCCTGCCTGTCAGGTGCGTGAGGAGCTGTCGTTCTCCATCAGCCAGCCCATCGCGCACCCGGAGGCCTTTGCTGCCATGGGCCTCAGCGCAGCCAGCGGCGTGCTGCTGTACGGGCCGCCTGGCTGCGGCAAGACGCTGGTGGCCAAGGCTGTGGCTGCGGAGAGCGGCGCCAACTTCATCAGCATCAAGGTGCGGCGGTGATGTCAAAATATCTTTCATACTTTCACCATGTTTTTGCAAGGCATTGTGGTGAGGCAGTGTGTGTTTGTTGCCATATGGTTGTTGGGGCGGTGGCGGCTGAGAGCGGCGCCAAAATTCATCAGCATCAAGGTGTGGCGGTGGCTTCCATGTAATTTTTTGACAATCTCAAGCACATCTGGTGGGGCAGTCTTGGTTGCATCAACTGCATAGTTTGATATGGCAATGCTTGCTATGTTGCGCATATGTGCGCATGCATGCCATCAGCTGCACCTCAACCTCCACTGCACTGGCTCAGCCAGCCCAGGCAGTGGCATGGACGTGCACAGATCACACCCCACAGCCAGCCGCCGCCACACGCAGCGCCAGCACCTGCACTGCTGGCGCAGCCGGGCGGCGCGGCTGACACTCCCAACCGTAATGGAAGCTCATCAGCACAGCCTGCATTGCATGTGTATGAACACAAATCTGTTAGAGTGCGTGCATTGTATGCAAGAGCAACTCATACCACTGGTAAGCTACCAGCAAGTGGCTGGTTGACAGCCGAAAGGCGCCCTGCTGGGATGCCACACCGAACAACCAATCTGCAGCTGGCCACACGTTTGCCATGCAACGCCACTCTACGCATTGTCCCTCTCAATAACAATCTTGCACACCTACTTGAGCAAGTCCCGTACTGCTGATGCCTTGTGCTGCTGCTGTAATTCCACGGCCCCGAGCTGCTGAACAACTTCATGTTGCTCATCCATGTGCTGCTGCTGCTGCTGCTGCTGCTGCTGCTGCTGCTGCTGCTGCTGCTGCTGCTGCTGCTGCTGCTGCTGCTGCCACCACGCGCAGGGCCCCGAGCTGCTTAACAAGTACGTGGGTGAGAGCGAGCGCGCCGTGCGCCAGCTCTTTGCTCGTGCACGCGCCGCGCACCCCTGCGTGCTGTTCTTTGACGAGATGGATGCACTGGCGCCGCGCCGCGGCAGCGACAACAACGCGCCTGCAGAACGGCTTGTGAACCAGCTGCTGACAGAGATGGACGGCATTGACGGCCGCCTGGTGAGTGAGGTTTGGGCGGCTTTTGCTTGCAGGGTTGCTGCGGCTGAAAGGTGCTTGGGGTGTTGCTTGTACTGCTGAGGTGGCCTACTTTGGGTCGCTTGCAATGGTGAGCAGCAATAGGTGCCACCATGTGTTTGACGAGATGGATGTGCTGGCGCCTCGCCGCGGCAGCGACAACAACGCGCCTGCAGAACGCCTGGTGAACCAGCTGCTGGCTGAGATGGACGGCATCGATGGCCGGCTGGTGAGGCCTTGTGGTGAACATGAATTAAATGTGATGGTATGATGTTTGGTGCAAGGGGTTTTGGTGGGTTGTCTGTGTTCTGCGTGCGTTGGTTGCTGCTGGACGCTGGATTTGTGGCACCTTGCTTTGGGTTGCACCTCAACCTCCTCTGCACTGGCTCAGCCAGCCCAGGCAGTGGCATGGACGTGCACAGATCACACCCCACAGCCAGCCGCCGCCACACGCAGCGCCAGCACCTGCACTGCTGGCGCAGCCGGGCGGCGCGGCTGACAGCCCACGCAAGCATGCAAACACACTTGCACATCACCATAGTGTGTGTGTTTGAAGCAAGATGTGTTTCAATACGCTGCCTTGGCAACTCGCCCTTAACAACTCCTTGCCGGCTGCATGCTGATTGCTGCATTGCCGCTGCTTTCACCTGCTGCGCCACATGCTGCCGCATCACAGGGCGTGTACGTTGTCGCAGCCACCAACCGGCCCGACATGATCGACCCTGCGCTGCTGCGCCCCGGGCGGCTAGACAAGGTGCTGTATGTGCCGCTGCCTCCTGCGGATGGCCGTGCCAGCATCCTGGCTGCAGCGGGGCGCAAGACGCCCATGGCCCCCGGCGTGCTGCAGCAGGCTCAGGAGCTCGTCAGGTGAGATGTGTGGTGTAGTGTGTAGTTGTTTGTGGCCCGATTGACCTTACCGAGATAATTTAAAGCACACATGGCCCGTTCAGTTGCTGTGGGATGGGGAAGCACAGAGGAATGAGGCACGCGGATTGAATCAAGTGTGCTTGCTGCTGCTGAGCATTGCCTGGAGTGAGTAGGGGAGTGTGCTGGTGTCAGTTGTCACCTTGACATCAGTATGGCTGTCATTCCTCCATGCGGCTGGTTGCCGGCACGACCTTTCCATGGTCACTGTCTGCTCTCTGCTGTTACCTGTTACGCAACGCACACTTGCTCATGGAAAATGTCACGCACACAATCTGCCACTCACATTACACTACTTGTTACTTTTTTGTTACATGCTGCAGGAGTGAGCGCTGTGAGGGCTTTTCTGGTGCTGATGTGGCAGCTCTAGTCAAGGAAGCAGCAGTGCTGGCACTCAAGGAAGCCATGGTGGCAGCAGCAGCAGCAGCAGCAAAGGCCAGCAGCAGCAGACCGAGCACACCTGCAGCCAGCGCAGAGCCACCATCAGAGGGTGCAGCAGCAGCAGCAGCAGCAGCGGCGGCACCTGCAGAAGTTGCAGGCATGGGCAGCGGTGTGCCTTATCCGCTGGTGCACTTGCGGCACTTTGAGGCAGCGCTGTTGACAGTGACGCCCAGCGTGAACCGCAGAGACAGGCGCAGCTATGAGGCAATGCGCACGCGCCTGCGCGGCGCACACGCGCAGATACCCACTGCTGCTGCTGCTGCTAGCGTTGGGGGTGGCGCAGCAGCAGGTGGCGGCGCTGCTGGAGAGGGGTCTGGCATGGCTGATGGTGACGATGCAGCAGCAGCAGCAGCAGCAGCAGCAGCAGCAGCAGGGGGTGGCAAGGCTGCTGGTGATGAGATGGAAGGCACTGACGATGCCCCGGAGCCCGAAGACCCTATGAAGGACTGATGGCCTGCATCTTTGAAGGTTTCTGGTGTAAATAGGCAGGCAGTTTGGCAGATACGGTCTGTGTGTGCTGTGTGTGGACCCCTGAGGTAGCAGCGGCAGCAACAGCTTCGTGTGTAGCTGATGGTTTCTGCCGACCGGCGGTCCCAGGCTTTGCGGCGGCATATGCAGCGCCCCTGAGGGGAAGGGAGCTGGAATTCCAGCCGCAGCTGTTTGTGTTGGAATGTGTTTGCCATTGTAGTATAGGGTAGCTGACTGAAGTACCCAGTAGATAGGACACAAGCCGGAGGTTGTGAAGGGGTGTTTGTGACAGAGAGTGAGTTTGCACGGGACTCCTCGCTCGTTCGGCTGTTGTGCTCCTGCATTGCGGGATGGCGGCTAGCTGAGTTGAGGCTGCGATGCATCAGCTTGCATGCTGTTGACAGCACAGCAGTGTGATGTGCAGAGGTGTGATGTGCAGAGGTGTGATGTGCAGAGGTGTGATGTGCAGAGGTGT
>RWJK01001953.1:0-16967 GCA_004335835.1 Scenedesmus sp. ARA3
TAGACCGCCAAGTGCAGCAGACTCTTCCCCATGCTCAATGGCCATCCACAGGCACCAAAAGCCTCACCAATAGAGAGGCAATAATAGTCGTAGTTTCCGCTCTGTACGGGGCTCGGTTGCCGATGCCGATGACAAGGTATGGCTTACAAGAAGACTATTATTATTAGCACAGCCCAATTTCGAGCCAGGCTTATATGGCAACCACCAAGCCCATAAGCAATAAACTTGATTCAATAAGCTACCAGCTGGTAGCTGCAGCAGTTGATTCAGGCAGTTTTGGTTGCGATTGCCTGCAGAGCATGCCAGGCACCAGACGGGTGCTGCGTCATGTGCACATGGTGAAGGAAGCACATGCAACTTAGCTGCAGCTGTTTTCAATTGCGTAATGCTGCCAGAGCATGCCAGGCACCAGGCAGACCGCTGGGGTGCTGCCTCAAACAGCAGCATTTCAGGCATTGGTGCTGCTCTCAAACAAGGTGGTGCACAGCTTGGCAGCTTGCTGGCTTTATCTCTTTGCCCATGATGCGCGATGACTTCCCTGATGAATTCACTTGCTGCCTTTGTAACAATGCTGTCAGCTCGCACCACTACAGCCTTGCAAGACAGGACGTTTGCATTGAATGGCTGAATGCAGTTGATGCACACTCTCTTAGGACCTCTCTGCACCAACCCAGAGCCGTAAACGTACAAATGTTGCATGGTACATACAAAAAGTGACACGATACATGCTGTACAACGAAGAGACAAACCAGGTGTGACAGCAGGCGCTGCACAGCTTCATCTTCAGTTGCTGATTTGTCTGACCACCCCAAGCTTAATTGCTTGTCAGAACTCCAGCCCCAGCTGCTGCAAACGCTGCTCCAGTGCGTCTGTGCCTGTGAACAGCACAGCAGCCATGCCCGCCTGCGCTGCTGCCTCAACGTTTGGTTGCCGGTCATCCACAAACACCAGCTGCTGTGGTGGCAGCTGTAGGTGCGATGTCACAGCCTCAAAGGCAGCTGGCGCCGGCTTGCGTAGGCCCTGCAACCACAGCAGCAGCATCCATTGTCAGTGATCAATGCAAAAAGCTGGAACAAGGAAGCAGCTTTTGTACAATCCAAAAGTGCCAGCACAACCAACAACATGTGACAAAAACAAACCCTTCACACACACATACACCATCACACATGACACGGTGGAGGGCTCAGAAGCCAAGCGTTCATGCATTCTGTATCTTTTCATTGTTGGTACCGCAATTGATCCGTTGAAGCACCTCAAAGTCTAGAATATCATCACCGCCCTCCAGCACGCAACCAACAGACACACACAGCAGCAGCAGCCAAATACGAGTGCAAGCCAGACGGCTGCAATCACACATACCAGCAAGAACCACCAACAAAATATGTAGCAGTGCTGCACGTCAAGCTTTTCTCTGTATTCCACTGTAGCACTCACGCAACAATATCACACTCACAAACGTATGTCAAAAAAGACTACACACACCACTGCCGCACCGCTGTGCTGCACCCCTGCTGCTGTAGCACTCACCCGCATTGGGCCGGTGCATGACAGGAAGGTCCAGTCCAGGTACTGGGAAAGCTGCAGCTTCTGCTCAATGAGCTTGTACCTGCAGGAGCAGCAGCAGCAGCGTGTCAGCATTCAAGCTGTGAACATTCTAACAGATACCTGCGTTGACAACAGCAGTCGCGCCTGCACGAGCTGCTGTCACCACCTAGGCAATTACCGTCTCAACAAAGCTGCATTGCTAGAGTTCTGCAGTGTCGTCTACAGCTGGAACTCACCACATTGGGTAGTTGCTCATGGCGTGCATTGTGTAGCCTGCCTGCTTGAGTCTCTGCAGTAGCTCCGGCATGCCATCAATGTACCTGTAGTGTTCAACCTAGCAGCAGTGAGTAGGGGGCTCAGTCGAACGGGGCAGGCAGGGCTGCTGCACACACAGCTGTCATTCTGGCTTCAACCAACTGCAAGCTCTCTGTGAGCAGCTGCTGCTGTGGGTTGGTGCACGCAGCAGGTACGTTGCGGCTGACAAGCATGTCCGCTGCACGTTTACTACTACACTGTTGTATGTGTGCTGTGCGCTTGCAAGTGCCTCACCATGTGATCAATCAGGGCCTCGCCGTCAAACTGCCGCCCATCTGCAAAGAACTTGTCGAAAAGCTGCTGCTGCGTGATCTGGTCATTTTCAAACTCCACCCAGGCAGTGGGGTGTTTGGCGGCCAGCAGCTCCTGTGCAGGGTAACAAGGAGGCAGGCCAGACACGCACACGTAACAGGTGAGTCAGTTCGGGGCCGTTTTTCAAGCATGTCTACACGTCAAGAACAATCAAGGGCTTAATTGGCAAGAACTGACTACAGCAGCAGCAGCAGCAGCAGCAGTGCAGCTCGCAGCCGCCATGCCTCACCTTGAATGTGAGGTTGAAGAAGCGGGGCATGTGCTCGAAGAACGGATCTGAAACGATTGTATCCATGACATCCAGTAGGATGACAGGCTGCTGCCCAGACACATTGCCTGCAGGACCAACAGCAGCAGCCATGGCGACAGCAAGCTGCCTGCTGCTGCTGCTGGTGCTGCCGCTCTGCGCGCGCAAGCCGCCGCTTTTCAAGCTCTGGGCCCTGCAAAACTGCATTGCGTGATAGGCAGCACGCCTACGTAGCTGCAGGACCACGTGTAGCAAAATCGCGTATGTGTGGCGCCCACTGTGTGTGGCGCACACCACCCTAGCGAGCGATCTTCATCAAAGAAAGCAGCGGAAACACCCTCGACTTGAATTGCATTGCCGTCGGCATGCTGCAGGGAGCTTTCATAGTGTGGCGCGGCGGCAGGGTTCGCAGCAGCAAACCTCTAGTGCCATGTGTCACTTGATTGCAGACACGCTGAAGTGCGATGGCTGCTGTTGAGTAGAGTGGTGTTGGATCAAAGATCGTCAAAATCCAAAGCAAGCTGGACCACTGGACGTCGTTGCAGTGACTTTTGCTGTTGTGGAGCTTGTTTACTGCAGTAGATCAGCATGAGTATGCATTTGAGAGCAACCTATGGCAGAGGGCTGTCGTTCAGCAAGCGTGGGCCTGCTATGGTTGGCGTACGCAAGTGCAGCACTCGCACCAAC
Source organism: Scenedesmus sp. ARA3 (assembly GCA_004335835.1). NCBI lineage: Eukaryota > Viridiplantae > Chlorophyta > Chlorophyceae > Sphaeropleales > Scenedesmaceae > Scenedesmus > Scenedesmus sp. ARA3. The sequence goes on from RWJK01001953.1 coordinate 3,107, forward strand.
GCCATTCAAATAGCTGGTGAGCTGTGCATGCATCATGTATGTGTTTCAACTTAGTGTAAGACACGTCAAATTGTTACCATAGCAAGCGCAGCATCATAGGTGTGGTTGGTGTGGTTGTACTGTGCCAGTTGTGCTGTTGGTGCTGCAGCTGAGCCTGGCCAAGGAAGCCACTCACCTGGTTTGAGAGGAGCTACACAACCCCGCTGCTGTCTTGTAACTCATTGTGAACGTTATTTGCCAATGTGCCTGCAGAGCATGCAGCGTATGTGTCAGAAGTGGCAGTTGTGTCTTGCCCAAAACGGCTACCAACGCTGCTCAAGGTGCGGCCCCACAGGCCAGGCTCACAGTGTAATGCTCCATGGTTGGTCCTGGCGATCCACCATCCATCAGGATACAGCCATCTGCTGTACAAACAGCAAGCAGTCAGCAACAGTATGCAGCATGTTGCTGCGCCAATGCACCCATGCAGCGCCAGTGCAGCTGGCCACATGCATGCGCCACACAGAGCTATGTTGGCGCATGCTTGGCCAAGTTTGTGCGGCAATAGCAGTGCTAGTTCCAGTTGACATCGCCTTGTGCTGCTGCTGCTGCTGCTGCTGCTGCTGCTGCTGTTGTGTGTGCGTGCACAGGTGCTGGAGGCGCAGGGCCACTCGCTGCTGTCCCCCTCAGACAGGGCAGGCCTGCACCCGCTGGTCATCCCGCTCAGCACCTTTGAGGAGCCAGCAGCAGGCAAGCGAAGTGCTGCCGCCGCCGCCGCAGCAGCAGCAGCAGCAGCTGAGCAGCTGAGCAGCGAGTATGCAGTTGAGGTTTTCGCCGCACCCGCGTATGCGTTTGTGCATGTCAGGCACAGCAGATGCAGAGTTGTGGCTGACCTTTCACAGCTGCATTAAGCTTGCACGCATACTGCTGTGACCTCCTTGGCCACAGGCATGCTACCTTGTTTTCCCAAACGTCGTGCATTTCATTTGGTACCGCCATCGCTCACTTCTACCAACACCACACACCGCACTGCTGTGTTGCGGCTTCGGCCTGCTGCTGCAGGCGGGCGCGGCGTGCTGGGTCTGCTGCGCTGGCCGCAGCCCAACCAGCACAAGGCGATGCCGCTGCCGCTGGTCAGCATGAGCCGGGAGGGCCGCAGCCTCACGCTGCTGGCGCGCAGCGTGGACGAGTACCTGCACAGGTGCGTGGTTGGCCTTGAGGGTGTTAGGTCGGCGGGCGGATCGTGAGGGCCATGAACATATGGTAGATACCGGCTGCTGGCATGCAGCGTGACGGACCGGGCAGGGGAATGTTGTGGTACCACAAATGGGCTGGCAAGAGGGGCTGCTGGTGTGTGTTGTGTCAGTCGTTTGTGGATTTTTGGATGGGCATTTATGTAAAGCGTGAGTGCCTGGTGTGAAAGCATACCGACGCGGATGCAGTCTCCTGGATTCAAGCAGGCTCTCGCTGTTGCTGTTGATGAAGGCAGAGGTGCAGAGCGGGTTCCGTAACATGCAGTTTCGTGAAGGCAGCACACACTGCTCTCTTGACACCCTGCTGTTGTCCCTGCTGTGTGTGTGTGTTCCAACACGCTCCTGCAGGCTCCTTGCAGAGGAGGATGTGGCAGCAGGGCCGGGCCCCATCAGCGCAGCAGCAGGCGACGATGGCGCTGAGCTGTACACGGCGGGCGGTGTGGAGGCAGCTGGTTTTGATGCAGCAAAGTTCAACCTGTACCTAGTGCGCAAGGTGAGGGCAGGCAGCACCTGCCAGCAAGCAAACGTCACGCAGGCAAAATATGGTAGATGCATGCTGAGCACTGCTTTTATGCGTCAATGAATTTGTGGACATTGCCAGCAGAATATGCTCAGCTTTAACTGTGCAGAGTGTGCAAAGCGCGTGCCGGCAGCAGCAGCTGTTGTGCAGCAGCAGAAGCAGCATACGTGTCATGTAGAGGAAAGAATATGTGTTTGCAGCAGGTGCAGCAGCCAACACTGTCGGTGCAGCTGCCAAAAAGGTGGCACGGCACAAGGCTTGTTGTGACAGCAGTTGCTTGGTTGGTGCTGCACAGCTCAACAGGCGTATGAGTGTTTGCAGACCGTGTATGTTGCGAACAGTCTGGCAATTGGCTTGGCAAGCACGCAGCATGCCTGGAAGACTGCCATGGTCCCCCACACAACCTCTTTCAGATGTATTACCAACATGTATCCTTCACTGTCCATCCTGCAGGTGGGCATGTTCCCTGACGTGTGCGAGGCGCTGTCGCTGGGCCACCTGGCGCGTGGTGACGCCACCTCGGCCATGGTGGCCAGCGAGTGGTACATGCGCAACAACCACTTCCCGGGATGGGGACGGCCCTACGAGTTCGCCTCGGAGCTGTTTCAAAAGGTGAGGTACCGGCGCTGTGCACCGCACACTGTGTTGCAGCTGTGCATTGCAAGGGTGTTACAAAGAGGGTAAGGACCCCATTGCTGCTGAGCTGGTGTGTGCATGTAGCAGAGCGCGCCTCAGCTGGATGTGGCAGCCGCCACGCTGCCATCATCTCAATCAACTGGTGCCATGCACCACTGCAAGGCTCAGCACTTGTGCAACTAACACCGGCGCATGTTGCTGCTGCATCATCACCTGCCATGCGCCAACATGATCTGCTGCTGTGCAATGTCATCTGCAGATCGGCAAGCGTGGCGAGGAGGCGCGCGACATGGCTCGCTACTCGCTGCGCAACCCCTGGTGGAGCCTGGCGCACTTTGACGCCACGCGGGCCGTCAGCGAGCTGCAGGGCGATGCCACGCAGGTGCACTGGCAGCTGAGTGCAGAGGCCACTGAGGCCTCCACCAGCCAGGTCACTGGCTTCCAGTACAAGGAGCCGCGCACAGAGCAGGAGGTGCGCTGTGTGATCTGTTGCACGGCTGTCAGTTGTGGTGGTGTTTGGCATGGGAGTGAAGCTGCTTGACGTGCTGCATTGCGCGAGAGTGCAGGAATGGCAGGAAGCGTGGCGGTGAGATGTTGTTGTCTACGTTCCTTGACCACCATGCAAGGGAATTTGGCTTGCAAGTAATGTGCTGCTTGTAATGTGCTGCTTATAATGTGCTGCTTGTAATGTGCTGCTTGTGCAAGCTTGCTGCTCTGCTTTTGTTGCTAGCTTGTTCTAACAACATGGGCAGGGGAGTCACTGTCGTTGACAACTGGTGCCTTGTCAACAAAGACATGGTTGCCGCCTGGTGTGCTGACGTGCTGTGCGTTGTGTGCGTGGTGGCTTGCCGTTTGCAGATTGCGCTGGATGCTGCGGGCAAGCTGATGGACCTGGTGGCTGCTGGCGAGGGCGGCGGCAGCTACGGCGCCATTGCACAGCAGCTGGCTGAGGAGTACCAGAAAGCAGGGCTGAGCGACGTGGCAAACTTCATCAAGGCATCCAGCTGATGCCGCATTCAGTGCAGCTGAGTGTTCTACGTGCTTATGGTAGTGCTGTTCTGGCAGCGACCTGCGCATAGCTGGTGACGCCTCTGGTCTACGGTGTAGGTAGCTTTTGCGGATTTCTGGTTTGACCCAGGCGAAGTCAGTCCTGAGCTGATTCAGCTCCCTTGGTTGTCTGTGTCAGTGCCTCCGTGTCCACAGCCGTTGGTTGATGGGTTTGCTGCATGGCAGGGGGCATGCACGCCCTCTGCAGCTGTGTCAGAAACATGTGGCTGTGCTCAACTACAGATGTGTTGCAGCACGGCCCTCGTATGATACGCTGGAACACGCGTGTCAAACAGGCAGCTTGGGGTTCCCAGCTAAACGTGTCGGCGTGTATGTTGTGCACAGGGCGTGTTGAGCTCGTGTACGGCTGAGGCCAAACACAGCGGTGGTTGTCACGGGTGCAAATCCTGCACCATCCATAACTATAATTTCACCTTCAAAGAGCCAAGCTGCGTTTCTGTGATTTTCCTGCTACCAGAGCATATGCCAAGGTGGACATCTGCATGTGAGCCAAGGCGCTACTGAGCTGCCAAATGTGACTTCCAGCAGGCGGTGAGCAACAGTGCCAATGCACTGCACTGACACCAGATTTCCGTGGCTTTGAAGGCACTGCCCTGCAACAATGGGTGACAGTGCACCCCATGGTCTCTTCCGCCACGAGCATGTGGCTGCAGTGGAACTGCTTCAAGGTGAGTTGCAGCGTAACACAGCAACTGGCCACTCTGCTGCGACCACAGAATGCCAGCTGCAATGGTAACTGTGCACGGTGAACACGGCTGCATATGGCTCAAATCCATAGTGAAGTCAGCCGTGCAGGCTGCGCGGTGTCGCTGTGTCGGCTGCAGTGCAAACACACCCGGGCCACACATGTCACACATTCCGCTGCAATCAGGACCGCGCTTCATTCAATGGCTGGCAGCGGTGCTGCACTGCAACCACCAAACTGCACCCCAACATTCCTCTGGAATCATGACAACGCATGGCTGTAGCTGCAGAGACACAGGGCAGCAGCCCTGCTAGCCTTGCACGAATGCCTTCAGCATGAGCAGAGACGTCCAACACTGCCAATGCACAGAGACGTCTAACACTGAGCAGAGACGTCCAACACTGCAAAGTTTAGTGTAGTTTGCAACAGATGCTAGAAGGCCGGCTGCTCCGGCTGGCATTGCACCTGAATTGCATGGGGCAAACAGAGAAAATGTAGTGTAGTGTACAACAGAAGGCAGAAAGCCGAACATCCCGGCTGGCATTGCACTTGAAAATGCATGGGGCAAACAGACAGATGGTGCAATGCTACAGCAGTGTTGCTGTGCTGCAATCACACCATGGCTTACAAACTGGCAGCTCTGCCATACCCGCACCGATGCTTAGTGGAAGGTGCACCTGGCTATCTGGCATTTAGCGCAAACATTGTCAAGTATTGTGTAGCAGTCCCTGCAGCAAATTTCATCCTGCACTCACGCCATGCAAGCCTGAGCATGCCAGTATCATAGCTGCCGTCGCTTGGAATGTATGCTGCTGTGGTGCAGTCCTTGCAGCTTTCGGGCATAGTACTGCACTCAGCATCATCAAGAAGCGGCATCAAGCAGCATCAATGCTGCCAACGGTACGCAAATCACTGAAACGAAGGCTGCTATTAATATGTTCTCTTCGTTGAACAGCTGCTGTGGTTTAGCCGCTTTTTAAGGCAATATGCGTACATCAAGAGTCATGTGCCAAGCTGACCATTCAAGATGGCAACTGCGCAGTTGGCATGCCAACTCAGCAGTCCAGGGAAGCCGCCAGCATCTTCACCTCTGCAACCAGCTGTGCCCGGTCCAGCCGCATCTGCATCTTCACCAGCTCCTGCAGCAGCAGCGCCAGAGGGAATTGAGGATATGAACAACTCATGCGACATAGTGGACCAGGAACACAAGCAGCGCATGTGTTGCCAGAATGTTGCCGGCTGAACTATCGAGCATTCACACGACAACATGCTGTTCAGTACATGGCACAGGTAGTGGCTACTGGCACAGTGTAGGCATGCTTCGGCAGGTGAACTGGCGCACCTCCTGATTCACGGCCAGCTGCGCTGCGATGTCATCGAGCTGCAAGCTCTGGCAGTGCTTGTAGGCAGCAATGCATGCAATGCCGCTCTGCTCCAGCTCGGTGCAGGTAGCAATGGCCTCTGCCACCTTCGCTGTTGCCTGCCGGCTGCTGCCCCCTGGAAACAGCAGCAGCCCGTTCTCATCGCTCTCGCTGAACCATGGCTTGAGAGCCCGCCTCGTGCGCTCAGTCCTGTGGCCGCTGGTCAGCACCTTGGCCAGCAGCTGGTCAACAAGCTGCTCGTGCGTCTGCTCCTGCTCAGGAAAGAAGAGCTCTACAAGGTTGATGCGCTGCGCTGCGTCGGGCAGCGTTGACAGCATGTAGCCTAGCTGTGCGGGCTGATCCACTGTGGGTGCCAGGGGCAGCTGGTTGGAGCCGCTGCTGCTGCTGCTGCTGCCGCTGCCGCCGCCGCAGGCATCTCCCACCTTGAGCATCAGGTTGTCAAAGCTGCTGCCGCTGTGCGGCGGGCCGCTGCTGCATGCTGCGGCCCCACGCCCTGACAGTGGTGCTGCAGCAGCAGGCCAGCCAGCGCTGCTGCCTGTACCCATCTGTGCTGGCGCTATGCTCGCTGCCCCCAGGTCAACGCGGCCTGTGGCTGCGCTGATGTCGCCTTTCTCCAGCAGGAAGCTGCATGGGGGGAGGGATAAGAATGGCAGGCACAGCAACCAGTGTTCAGTGTGTGTGGTCAGGATTGGAGTTCAAGGTCATCCTGCAAGGTCAGCCAGCAAGGTCATCCTGCAAGTTCGCCCTGCAAGGAAACCCTGCAACGTCCTCCTGCAGGGTTACCCTGCAAGGTCATCCTGCAAAGGATCATATGGCGCAACGTTGGACACACACAGGCAACTTGAGGGGGCATGATCATAGCTCCATGCTGACCCAGGATAGTGGGATCCTGCATGCATAATGATGTTGCTGGAATGACTACGAGATGTTTGTTAATGTGAGCTGCAGGGGCGAGGCACAAACGTCAGCATGCTTTGCAAAAAATGCTGCTGCTGCACAGTGTAGTCAAAAGTGATGCTGTTGTGTCAGCTACTAGCAATTGCAATGCTATGCACAATATGAGCAACTGTGGTAGGAAGTCAACAGCTGCTCAAAGTACCTACTTACTTCTGCTCTGCTCAAAGGCTGCAGATGACAAACAGACAGCTGCAAGTTGCAACCTGGAAGGCTTCGTTGATGATCTTGCAAAGTGCTGCTGCATGTCGCTGCACACTTGCGCCTTGTGTCTAATGTCGACACAACAGCACCAAATCTTTGAAGAGCTCTATGAAGCTGAAGTTTAGTCGCTTACCCACAGAAAAGGTCCATGGTGGCGACATCCATCACCGGGAATAGGCGGCGCAGCAGGAAGCCTGCCGCCAGCGGGTGGTAGTAGTTGAGCCCAGTGTAGTCGCTGTGTACTTGCAGGTGCTCAGGCTTGCAGGAAGAGCTCGCCCACAGCTCCTGGAACTCCACGCTCTGCAGCATGCGCGGCAGGTTGGCCAGCATGGTCGGCCTGCTTGCACCCCGCTTAGTCAGGTGGGCATAGCCGTCAGGCAGCAGGTACACGTAGATGTGCTCCATGTTTGCCACGCCCTTGGGGGGAGTGTGCAGGCTAGAGAACTTGTACACCAGCCCGCAGAGCGTGCCGTTGACACAGCCCGGCGCTGCAGTGGGCAGCGCTGCAGAGTCACAGTCAGCGTCAGCTGCCGCATCTGGCTGCTGCTCTGTGTGCTGAAGTGAGGCGCGCACAGCAGCAATCGCTGCTGCGGCGCGGCGCGTGGATGACTTGCTCACACCTGCTGCTGTGCTGCTGGGGATGATATCTGCTGCTGCCGCTGCTGTCTGGTCAGAGGGTTCAGCATCCTGGATGCAGTCATGGCCAGCAGCTGCTGCTGCCACACAATTGCTCAACCAATGCTGTTGCTTGCCCGCTGCCTTTGCTGTCGCTGGCTTGAAAGGCAGGCGCCCAGCTGAATCACCATGCTCCTCCTGTAATTTGACGTAGACATATCCTGGATATTTGCCTGCATCCGGATGCTGCTTGTCTGCATGGAACAGAGCGCCAATGACCTTCACAGTGCCGTCCAGGGGCAGCACGGTCACCACTTGCTGTTCATGGGGAAACCCAACCATTTTCTGAACGTTGAGGATATCCATCTTACAAAGTTTCTTACGAAGCTGGTCGCGCGTGGCTTGCTAGGTTGCTCTGGCGCACAGTCAACATACAGCTGTATGAGCAACAGCAAAGGCAGTACTCGATGCTATGGCAGTGAAACGACTGGGTCAGCTGCTGCTGGCAAACAACAATTCATCAAGATTATGTCATCACAACGGGTTTGGCTGTTGTCTGGCATCCATCGCCAGGTCACTTGGGTTCTGCCGAGCAGTTGATGTTTGAATCCCCAAGGTTTGTGTGACGACTTCTCCGAGCCACGCAGCACCGGTGCATACCATGAAGTAAGTGCTTAGTTACGAAGGCTTGATATGGCTGTGTTATAGCCTAGTTGTGTGTTGGTCGACATCTCCAGTGTTGGCGTCAGGACGTCGACAAGGCATCTTGCACCACGAGCGTCACCTCGTTGAGCCCCCTGACTTCACAGCCATCAAATATGATGTATTCAGTGAAACCAGGAGCTCGCGTGATTGGCTACCAGACTTCAGTGAGTTTGGCTGCTGGCACTTCAGATGACGATGCAATACTTGCTTCCTGCAGCAGGCTTGGATGCTTTCAAGTACTTGATGTAAACTGTATACGACATGAAAACATTGACTTGTGTCCTGGATGCATGGCATGGTGCACAGGCACTGATGTCTGGAGTGCAGTACTGACATTGCCGTCAGTGTATGTTGCTGCTGGTGTGTTCTTTGCCTTCTTCGCATATAAATCAGCATCATCAATCAAGTTGTAGCACGACAGCCTTTGCTGCTCATGACACTGTTGACTTACCGCTTTGATGCTATGTACTGCCTGCAGGGACCACTTCCGCGCACAGCTTTCGAAAGCATTCGTGCTGCTGAAGACCGAGCCTGCAGTCAAGGCCCATGCCACATCAGTGGCCTGCATGTGGAAAACAAGGGCAGGTTTGAAGATGGCGACAAGGCAGGCAATGGCACCAAGTACGAGCTGACCGCCCTCCGCTCTGCTGAGCACCAGCAGGAGAGGCCAGGAGAGCTGGACCGCATCAGCATCTGGCTGTCTGACAGCGGCCTTGGCCACTTTGACCTGGATGGCTCCGACCATGTGAGCCTGGAGCTTCAGAAGGACTTGATGAAGGCATTCACCACGAGACGCTTCGAGACCCTCCTGCAGGGCCTGGACGTGCCACCAGGCATAGTCTGGGCCTACTACTGCAACAAGACATGCAGGCTTTGGCTGGCACCGCTGGTGATGGTCAGCACCATCACTTGGCTGGCACCAGGAGCCAACGCGCTGGCCACTATGCTATGGTACAGGTGGGTGATGGGTTTCCTGCAAGCAGCATCACAGCAAATCCTTGCTGCAGCTGCCAGAATCTTGTCCTGCAAGCACACACATGTCCTGCAAGCAGCTTCTATGCACTGACTGGCCAGCAGTGCTCTCCCTATGGGCCTGACCAGTAGTGGCAACCTGCTGACGTTCTTCACTGACAATGCTTGCCATGATGCGCACTCCAAACAACGTTTCTGCTTCGTGTCTATGCAATCCATTGTTACCAGGCATGTGATGCCTGCAGCTGCTGCCGAGGCGCGCAGCGTATACAACCAGGTGCTGTCCCGCCAGCTGCTGGCAGAGCTGGCTCACCTGCAGGAGCTGCGCGACGCAGCGCCCATGATGACAGCTGACGAGCAGCTGAGCCACATCCGGGGACTGACGGTGAAACAGCTCATCAGCAACCCCATGAGCCGCCTGGAGGTCAAGCTGCACCCCGAGCAGCTGCAGGCGGTCACCACGCTTGTGGACGACATGATGGCATCAATTGATGTGCCAGCGCCACACATCGTGAAGGGCCTGGACCAGAAGCGTGCTGTGAGTTTCCGTGCACGAAGCTGTTGTGCTGCGACACGTGTGTTTCCTCCTTGCTGTGTGATTGTCGTCTGGGAGCGTGTTGTTTGAAAGTTTGGCAGATCATAGCCGTTCTTGCCTGCAGCAGGTTGATGCACTGGATTGTTATTCCTGCAAGCAAGTTTGAACTGGCGCTTGTTGCGCTGATGTAGCCCAGTGGTGATCACAAACAATGAATTGCAGACGGCTGCCTGGGCAACATGCCGCCAGGTCACACGCGTTGGGTGAGTGCTCTATTAACATGTTGGGGTGAGTGCTGGAGAGTGCCAGCGCGGAATCTGCATTGCCATAACTGCTCACTGACTGCTGCCGCCTCGCTGGTCCATGCTTATGCCTTCCAGACCCACAAAGACGCCAACATGTGCGATGAGATGCTGTACACGCTGGCCATGAAGATGACCCAGGTGGAGGTCGTGCTGCGCAACCTCGCAATGGAGGTCAAGGCTTACCAGGCAGGAGAAGCCACCCGGCAGCTGGTGCTGGGCCAGGTTGAAGAGGTACGCACGTTGCTCTGGCCACAGAATGTGGGACGGCATGCATGCATTGCAGTTTGACTTTGATTTGCTTGCAGTAGTTCAGTATTGCACAAACTCGTCACGCTGGCTGACACCAGGCAACAAGTAGCTTGCTGCTTCAGCTGTTTTGCACGTTATGTCAACACACCCTGGCGACCTGGCTCGCACTGTTCTGCCGCTTTCCTCCTACCTTGCCAGCTCAAGGAGGCCAACCTGAAGGGCCTACCATAGTTTGGCAATTGCGTCAAAAGCGGCAGCAGCGACAGCAGCAGCGCAACAATGCAGCAACAGGCAACAATGCAGCAGCAGCAGCAGGCAACAATGCAGCTGTGATTGCTGCTGCAAGCAAGCAGGCCACGGGCACAAACACAGGTGCAGCAGACACAACTGGCCGCGGATGAGGCTGGGGCGACTCGCCAGCTCTTGTGGCGCATGTGAAATGCAGGGAGGAGCCTACAAGGGGTGCATTGAACACAATCGGATGGCATGAGGCGGTGGCACTACAACATCTGCACGTATAGAAGTTATGTGCAGAGATAGAGTCCTTGTCAGCCACGCTGCCTGGCTCTCAATGCATTATGGTCTGGCTGTGCTGGGAGGTCCATCGTTGCGGCTGAAGAATGCATACACCCCCTAGGCTGCTGGCTCACATCTCTATAGGCGCTGTGTCACTTGCAATGAATGAATGGGTAAGCACAGCAGCATTAGGCGACATTTAGGAAAGCTTGTGCGCATATCATGTGAACGCCCTACAGGTGGTGATGCGGCCAGCCTGACTTTCACCACTTGTGTTGGCTGAAACATACTTTGACCATCTGATGCCAAGCTTTGACAATACTGGGCTTTTGACCACTGTGGTGACCTTGCTGCAGTCATGCCTTGGCCAAGCACTTTCAGATGAACTTGCTGATAAGGGTCTGTTGAAGTTTTGTCTGGCCAGGAGTGCACTAAGTAACGCTGCTGTTGCAGCATGTGCTTAGTGGCTGATGGTGTACGTCATCAGCGCACGTGATACTGCTGTATCCTTTCTCAGCAGCGCTGTTCCTTTCTCAGCAGTGCAGAGCATGCTGTCACATGCGGCGGATGGTCAATGCAGCATAGGCCTGCTCTAGATTTTAGCTGCTGATGCACACTGTGACAGAGTGGCACTGGGTGATGGCAGGGGTTTCTTACTTACTATGTTGTATACCTGCAGCTTTGGACTCAGCAATGCCAGCTGCATGACGATTCTGCAGCACATGGAATCAGTTGCTGTCCACAGGCTCAGCCCCTGTTGTGGTATACTGTGAAGACACTTACAGTAACATCATGGCAAGCTAGGTGACGTACAGAACCTTTGTATGTGTGTGCTGATGTTCTCCAGCCTTCTGCCTCTGAAGCAGGACGTGCATGTGCATCAGAATGTGTGACGTCTGTTCTGGTCAGTGTTGTGAAGTGGAAATCAGCATACCCTCACTGTAGCAAGTCTCCGACGAATTTCCACTACCCAGCACCTACAGCACGGGCATCAGGCACAGATGAAAAGCACCAAGCAGCTTTACAAGGCAAACAATGCAGCATTCAAGTTCCACAGCTGTAGGTAATCCAACGCAGCCGACACAGAGAGCACACACATAACATCGACTTGCCAACAGACCAAGCAAGACATGCCGCAACCTCATTCGCATGTCGGACCGGCAGCGACCAACCGCTTGCACGCACGCCTGTGCTGCTCCCAGTCAGCTGTGTGGCGAGCTGCACTGCAGTAACGGCACCTGCAGCCGGCACAGCGCTTGCTCGCAGCTGCAGCCTCGCTCACTGGCACATCAGTCAGGCTTGAACTGTACGACTATGGCTGACATTGGTTGCAACCAAGCTTGGATGCAGTCGCATTGGCAGTAGTGCTCGCCTGTACTGCCTAAGGATGTGCATTGCATGCATTGCATGCATTGCATGCATTGCATGAAGAGATGCTACACTACGAGAGTAGTTTATTGTTGGTTTGGGTTTGTGTGGTGCAGTTGTTTAATCAAGAAGGACTTTCGAGCTTGTCGCGGGTAGCTCAACCCTTCTAGGAGTTCTGCTGGCCCACCTGTGAACAGTGACTCAAGCGCCAGCACTGGCGCGTTGTTGACGGGTATTGAGCGAGCAGACAAACAGTAATGGGCTCGTCTGCAGGTGATTTAGGTTGTCTTCCTCGCCAGGCCTGCTGTACTTCCTACGCTCCGAGCCTCCTGAAGACGCTGCCCAAGATGCTGCGGCTGCGCAGCAGCAGCTCAAGGAGTACGCAACGCTGGTCGAGCAGCATTTCCCCATCAGCATGTGCACCTTCAACCTGCACGTGCTGGTGTGCCGCTTGGCGGAGCAGGAGAAGGGTGAGTGACTGCATATGTGTGTGCTTGCATTTAGGTGATGTTGTTGCAATATGCTACAGTTGCAGGTGGTGGCTTTGTTCGTTTGCAGCAGGCCAGCACGCAGAACGGCCCGTGTAGCAGGCCGGCGCAGAGAAGGTCACATTTGTGTTGATTAGTCAGTCTGGTATATATGTGTTGCACCATCAACATGTGCAGTGTTCTCATAGTGCTCTTTTTAGAACCTCCAGTCTCGTGTGGCTGAATGCAGTCTGCTGCCCGTGCGTTTTTTTGCCGCTGCTGCTGCTGTTGCTGCTACTGCTACTGCTGCTGCAGCGCGCGGCAAGGTTGCGTACTGCACCGAGTACTGGGTGGAATGGCTGGTGCAGTGGGCCAAGTCGTGTGTTCGCTACCGCACAACCAAGTTCCCTGAGCTGGTGCTGGTGTCAGACATCCTGGTGGACACTGTGCTTGCTGTCAAGATGGCAAAGCACCCTGATTGCAAGACCTTTGATGGCTGGGTGCCAGCGTACAGCGCTGGGGCGCCCTCCTTCCCCTTCAAGGACGATGGCGATGCTGAGGGCACGCAGCTTCAGGGCGGCGGCAAGCAGCTGGCAGGCACACAGCGGGACGCAGCAGTGGCTGCTGTTGTGGCGTACATCAGGGAATGGCGCGAGTCCCTGGGGCCAGCGGGTTGGTGGCAGCAGCAGTGGGACGGGTTAGCGGTGCGGGTGCAGCAGCTGGAGCAGCGCATGCGAAGCTCCGAGGAGGAAGCAGAGCTCAAGCAGGCAGAGGCTAGCCTGGTGGGTGAGATCACAGCGTGGCTTGCCTGCGCTCCTGTTGTCAAGTACCAGTACGCTGACATCCGTGGCGGCGAGCAGCTGCAGTCACTTGCATACAGCAGAGCCATCAGCAGGGTCTCCTACAACGTGCTGACCAACTACAGGGAGCACAGGCAGCGGCCCAGTGGGCGGGGCTTGGTGCTGCAGGAGATCAAGTACATAGCACGAGTGCGGTACTTTGTCAAGGTGTCGCCGCCGCCACGTGACGGCACAAACCTGGGTGCACCCAGCAACTGCCAGCCACTGCGCCTCGCCATAGCTGACCTGTTTGAGGTGCAGAAGGTGGCAGATGCTGCTGGCATCCTGCACCACAGCCCATGCTACCCTCAGCAGCCGAGCCACAGCAGTTACGCTGTGGGTTTCGACCAGAGCACCATGCTGGACAAGCATGTGATGGCTTGTGCAGGCAGTGAAGCATGGTTCATGCCCTATAAGAACATGTCTGGCTCTGGCAGGGCAGAGTAGGGCGCGAGTCAGTCTTGCTGAACTAGCTGTGCATGTGTCTGTGCATGTTTGACCAGGCATGGGGCGGCTGGTGACCCAGCGCCAGCTTCAGCGGTGCGCATGCTTGCGGTGTGTAGGGCTGGGCAGGTGGCTGCAGCAGCTGGCTGCAGCACTGCTCATGCT
>RWJK01001953.1:27999-67336 GCA_004335835.1 Scenedesmus sp. ARA3
CCTACTGGCTCGCTACCACAGCACAATTGAGCAAGCCCAATTGTCGGGAGCGGGAGGCAATGCTTCACCAGCAGAACACGTGTCAACAGTTCTCATCTGTGCAGCGGCAGCAAAGCCGATGCTGTGTGATGCTTTCAGCTGCATTCGCCATCAACGCCATTGCTCTGCCCAATGCTCTGTGTGTTTGTTGCTGATCCGATGATGATGAGATGAACTTGCGCCAGTCGAGCTTGTTTCCCCACCCAGCAACTTGGTTTGGCAGCAGTCGTCACGGTGCTGTGTCAAGATCTGCTGTGTTATCCGCATCCAGTATGGTTATGAACATGAACTGCCGCCAGTAATCATGACGTTTAGTTTTTCCGGTTGCAGGGCCAAAACATCACAGCAAAGCCGTCATCATCATAATTACAACATGCCTGAAGCATCAGCTACAGCGAGCCAGTACTCCAGACACAGAGGCACTTGTAGCTGTTACTAGAGCTACCAGATTTGCTGCAACTCGCCTGTGACAGCAGGCACTACCTAGCAGTTGTGCTGGCAATAGCGTGCCCGTCCATGCTGGCTGCTGCTGAAGCAAATCCAAGCATGCTACTGCGAACAGCAGATGCTGGTTCTGCGCCCACACGCTGCTGCAGGCTACAGGAAGTTGGCTGCTACGCTCAGCGTGCGCAGGTCCTGCAGCAGCATGGCAGGCTCCACACCCACTGCCTCTGCAATCACCGTCTGTGCCCGCAGGTCAAGCCCTGCATAGCTCCACAGCAGGTCACCCTGCAGGGAAGCAGCCACGCGGAGGCAAGCAGTTATCAGCGACTGCTAAATAAAGCGTCCCTTCGCCATTGGGAGGCTGGCAAACACATGGTGAACTCAACTGTGGAAGAGCTGCATTGTGTGGCAGGATGTCTTGTACACACCCCAACATCAAGCACACCGCACATGGCATGCCTAGCACACAGCTGCAAAGCAAGAAACAGCCATGCCCACCAAGCCCACCTGCAGCAGCCAGTTGTCCAACGGCTTGAGCGGCTTCACAGCAGTGAAGCCTGCACCCCAGGTGGGCCCTGCGCGCGTGTAGCGGCCCTGGAAGGCTTTGGGGTTGAGGCCAGCAGTGTGGCGCAGCTGGTACACCAGCTCCTCCTGCAAGCAATGGGAGGCACCATGCGTAGCATTTGTAATTCTGCTTGCAGCAAAACCCGTCAACGCTGACATCAGCTATCAAAACAGAGTGTGCTAGCAGGAGGTTATTCACAATCAGGTCGAGGCACATTGTCTGCTGCTACCGGTGGCATGCAGTGTACCACAGCAGCAGTTGCACCCACCTGCAAGCTCTGCAGCCGCCTGAACATGCCCTCGTCCCACAGCGGGCACAGCAGCAGCAGGCTGCCCTGCGCGGAGCAGCCCAGCAGGCCCTGCCTGTTCAGGCTGTCCCCGGGCACTGCCAGCCGCAGCCGCTGGAACTGGCTGATCCATGCGCCCACGTGTGCCACGCCGCGCCGCAGCAGCTTCTTGCCTAGCCAGCTGTCAGGGTTCTGAAGCAGCAGCACAGCAGCAGCAGCAACAGGCACACAGGCAGCCAGGTATGTGTGAGCCAGAAGAAGGTGGAAGCACATGTTTGTACAATCGCACGTTGCAATCTGCCGCGCCCCGATCACTTTGCATCCAAAGCAGCCAACCACCAACACCTGTACCAGCCATGCCGTTGCCGATGCCTGCGGCTCACCTTCATGTCGTACATGAACATGGTGAGGTTGCCGCCGCTGCCACCAACTCACCTTCACGCCGCACACAGCCCAGCAATTTCTGTTTTCAATCCACGCACCTTCATGTCGTACATGAACACGGTGAGGTTGCCGCCGCCGTCCGCCAGCACCTGGCTCAGCTTGGCCCCGTTGGGCATGAACTCCACCGCCCACGCGTCCAGCCGCTCTGTGTCCGCAGACAGCTCCTGCAGCTGCTGCTGCCGCTCCCTGCAGAGCAGCGTTAGACAGCAGGTGGTGTGACAGGGTGCAGCAGGGTGTGGCAGCAGGAGCAGAGCGGTTGGGGAGTGGGTAAAAGCCAGAGCGAAGATAGGCAAATGTTGACGGCAGGCCAGGCGGCGTATTTCAAGACAGTGACAGCTGCATTGCAGCTGCTGCATACATGCCTTGCAGGACAGAGCGGCACACAACAAGAAGGAAAGTGAGACCAGTATGGCGTGCAGGCAGCTCATCCGCTGTGTCCCATGCCGCCCAGCAACAGGAGCAAAGCAACGTCAGCACGTCATGCAGCCCTGCTCGCTGCGCGCTCTTCAATTGACAGGGTTCGGCACGCTGGCGCATTCACGATGCCCCGCAGGTCCCCCAACAAGAACAGCCAAAAGAAGCGCAAAGTGCCAAGCATGCACGCTCACCGTGCGACTGGGTCAGGCGCACAGTTGTAGCGGAACAAGGGCCGCACAGGAACAGCAGCCACAGCCAGACTCAACATGCCGCACCACATATGCAAGCAGCTCACCGTGTGACGGGGTCTGGCGCGCAGTTGTAGCGGAAGAAGGCCGCACAGGAACAGCAGCCACAGTCAGACTCAACATGCCGCACCAACATGGTGCACCACATCAGCAGGCAGCTCACCGTGTGACGGGGTCTGGCGCGCAGTTGTAGCGGAAGAAGGCCGCGCTGTGCCCCGCCTGGCCCAGCAGTAAAAAGTCCTTCACCAGCGCCAGCCCGCTCACCAGCTGCAGCCCGTCGAAGAAGGTCACCTTGACCAGGCTGTTGCCCTGCAGCAGCAGCAGCAGCAGCAGCAGCAGTGGCATGCTCGTGTTGGTGATGCGGCGCCTGGCAGCAGCAGCAGCAGCAGCAACGGCGGCGGCGGGGGCCCGTGTAGTGCACAACGGCATTCATGTGCTTGAGAAGCAAGATGCTGGTCGTTCAACTGACCTGCTTGTAGTGCATCTCCAGCTTGTTGCCGATGGCCATAAGCAGGAAGCCTCGCAGGCTCTCCACTGCCGTCACAGGCCCAGGGTACTCGCGCTGCAGCTCCTGCAGCAGCAAGCAGTAGATGCGAAGACAAGCTGTGACATCTGCAGTGTGCAGGGGCAGCTTAGCTTGTTGTGTGTTATATGTTGTGCGTGGTCGCAGGTCAAAGTACGGCACTCAGACTGCTTGCTGCTGCCACTGCTGCTTGTGGATACCCGGCTGGCATCAAATCTGATGTTCGGCCCCACAAAGCAACACCTCGCGCCTTGCCAGCCACAACAAGCCCCATGTAGCACAGCACGCGCCTGTCACTTGCACACCGCAGCACGCCACAGCACGCCACTCACCAGCCGCCCACTGATGACTTGGCTGCTGCCCTCCACCCTAAAGATCTTCTCTTTCAGCACCTGGAACAGCAGCACCCGCCCCAAGGCAGGGTAGTCCTCGCCATACACGCTGCTGCAGCCCACTGCAAGGAACGGCTGCGGGTTTGCATTCTCATCACCGCCCTCACAGAGTGAAACGTGTTTCAGCGCTGTCACAGTCTCGCCAGGCAGCAGCGG
Source organism: Scenedesmus sp. ARA3 (assembly GCA_004335835.1). Lineage (NCBI taxonomy): Eukaryota > Viridiplantae > Chlorophyta > Chlorophyceae > Sphaeropleales > Scenedesmaceae > Scenedesmus > Scenedesmus sp. ARA3. Next base: position 31,514 of record RWJK01001953.1, read on the forward strand.
GTAGCGCCACATCGGCAGCCCTGCCCAGCCAGCGGCAGCCGCCAGCGCTGCCGCTGCGCGCGCGCTGCTGCCGGCACCTGCAGCAGCAGCGCCCGCCGCTGCTCCGCTGCTGCCTGCTGACTGCAGTCCGCTGCCGCCAGCTCCTGCAGCAGCTGCTGCAGCAAGGATGCTGGTGTAGACTGTTGTGTAGGTAGCTGTGGGAAGGCCGCAGCCTGGCGGTGCCAGCAGCAGCAGCTCGTGTAGATCTTCCACGCCTGCTGCCTTGACTGCTGCCTCTGCTGTTGCAAATGCTGCTGCTGCCACTGCGTCGCCGCCAGGTTCAGCTGGCAGGAAAGGCCGCGGGGGTGCTGCCACGCGAGAGGTGGTGACAGCCAGCAGGCGTGCTTCAGGGTAGTAGGCGAGGGCTTGGGGTGTGGCGCGCAGCGGCAGCTTGCTGACTAGCCACGGCTGGTCCAGGCGCATCTGCAGGTAAAAAGTGAGCGGCGGTGAAATTTTTGTATTGGGTTCAGTGGCGTGCTGAAGTGAGTTGGTGCACAGCAGACATGATCATGGCTTGGCTGATCTTGGAGCTGGCATCTTGATCTCAGGCAACTTGTGAGGCATCGCCACTACAGGTACTGCCAAGCTGCAAGGCAAGAACGCGTGCCATCGCCGTTTTGCACAGCGTAATCTGGCCTACTGCAAGCTGCCGCTCGACATCAATCCAGCAACTTTTGCACAGCACAGCTGCGGTTAGCACACCGTCAAACCAGCAGCAACCCGACGTGGGCCCACCCACCTGCAGCGGCAGCGTGCAGATGTTAAGCGCGCCCGCCAGCGACGCCGCCATGTAGCCGTGCACACAATTCAGGTTGTGGAAGGCGCAAAATGCATCCACCTGCCCCACATCAGCCTCCATAGGGTGCACCACAAAGCCGCCCCTGCTAGCCACCAGCCACACAGGCCTTGGGCCGCACACAAACACGCCGCTGTAGCGCAGCTGCGGCAGCGGCAGCGCCGCACCGCTGCTGCTGCTGCTGCCGTCACTGCCCTGCTTTGCCACAAACCCTGGACCCAGCGGCGCCTCAAGCCGGGGTGTTGCCAGATGGTCAAATCTGATGAGTCTGCAGGGTGGTGCAGAGGGCTGTGGCATGCCAGGGGCTGGGGGAGGCAGCTGCTGTGCCTTTGCTGCATCTGCGGGGGGCTGCACTGGGCTCAGGTGGGGCAGCAGGTCTGCATCTAGGGGCAGCCTCCTGAAGCCGAGCGGGCTGCTGGCTGCTTGCGGCTTGAAGGCCTGCAGGTGATGTGGGGCAGGAGGTGATGTGCAGCAGCAGCGGGTAAGGTGGTAGTGTTGGGTGAGGCAAAGGGTGCAGGGCAGGTTACAACAGCGCTGCGCATACGGAGCTGGCCGTTACAGACCCAACGGTGCGCCTGGCATTTGTTGTTGATGATGCACACGCTTGCAACGTTCGCCTTCTACAAATGGCGCATCAGGCACTGATCATCTTTCTGACACCGCCACAGCTCCAGCAGGCGCCCAGTCGCACATCGGAGGCGAACCATGCGCAATCAACAGCACCACTGCCTCCCCCACAACCGCACCTTATATGCCAAGCAGCTACCATCGTCCCGCAGCATCACCAGCAGCGGCGCTGCGGCAGCCGCCACGCCCACTGCGCCGCCGCTGCTGCCAGCAAAGCACTCCATCAGCAGCTCGCTGACAGGGCTGGGCACCAGGTCAGCGTCCTGCTCGCCGTCCTCGTCAGCATACGGGGACGGCGGCCGCGCAGGGCTGAGCGTCTAGAGACGTTTGAAGCAATTGCACGCGGGACAGCAGCAGCATGGACGGCAGTAGTAGTAAGATTACCATAGATGCAACAAGAGGCCTCTGGAAGGATGCAAGCTTACAAAATAAGAAGATCACAAAGGTGCCAGACCTGAGCTGGATGGCAGCAGTGAGCTACAAACAAAAAGCTAGTTAATGATGCTGTGCCTCACCTGGTGCCCCAGGACTGCCTCTGCATCCTCTAACACACAGGCCATGCTGGGCAGCGCAAAGACCTGCAGCGCCCCGCCGGCACGCACGACGACGCAGAACGTCATCAATGATGCCGCACGTGACTGCTTCTGCTGCTGCTCTGCCGGTGCTTCTTCTTTGCTGCTGTTGTCAGCTTCAGGAGGGGCCTGCTGCTGCTGCTGCTGCTGCTGGCCATCCGCTGCTGACGCATCATGAGCCTCGGCAGCAGCAGCTGCTGCTGCTGCTCGCTGCTCAGCAGTGCCAGCTGCTAACCCTGGAGGCACACCAGCATCAGCTGCTGCTGCTGCTTCTGGTGCTGCTGCTGCACCATCCTTATCAGCAGCCTCAGCCGGGTCGCCTGCATCTTCTGCTGCTGATGCAAGTGCCATAGCAGTGTCTAGCCCCTCCACTCCATCCATAGCGGCAGCACTCTCCTGCTCTTCTGTGGGCACAACTATCTTGCCCCGACTTGTGGTGCCTACATCATCGCCTGCTGCTGCTACTGCCTCGGCTGCCTCAACTGCTGCTTCTGCTTTGACAGGGCTGCCTGACGCTGCTGCTGCTGCTGCTGTACCCACGGCAATCTTTGCGTCATGCTGCTGCTGTTCCTGTTTGGGCGATCCACTACCTGGCGCTGCTTCCTCAAAGGCAGCAGCAGCCTCTTCCGCATCAGGCGCAGCAGCAGCAGCTTCTGCCATCAAGGTGTCCTCATCCTCCCCTGCAGCATCTGTTGCTGCTGCTGCTGCTGCCTTCTCCTGCTGCTGTTCATCTGCAGCAGCACTGTCTTGACCAGCAACAGCAGCAGCAGCAGCCTCAGCATCTTGATCATCTGCAGTGATGCCGGCTGCTGCTGCCAGCCACCCAGTGGTGTCAGTGTACAGGCATGCAGCAGTCACAGCCCCCAAAGGGTCCCCCAAGCCAGGTGCTAGCTCCGGCACAGCTGCCGGCAGCAGCTGCAGCTGCTGCCTCTGCTTGTCCCCACGCAGCAGCAGCGCTGTGGCATCTGACAGCAGCAGCACGACGTACGGGTCGCGCACCTGCGCGTAGCGTATGCACAGCTGCTGCTGGCCTGCTGCTACTGCTGCTGCTGCTGGGTGGGAGGCTTCCCGCAAGATGCTTAGCAGCAGCAGCTCCTGCAAGAGCTCTGAGCTGCCACGCACCAGCCGCACTGCAGTGTGCGTCACCTGCACTGCTGCGGTGGCGTTGAAGAACTCCCCTACTGTCAGGGTGGGCGCATTACGCTCGAAAGCGACCTGCAGGAGCAGCAGCAAGCAACACAACACAGCAGCCGGCCTTAGTATGCCTCAGCAGAGCAGCTGGTGATAAAGTCAGCTCGCGACAGAAAACCAGTCGCATGTTAGCAGATGCGATCATAGCCAGCATGCAAAGCGCTGCACTGCGGCAGAAACAAGTCGCGCGCCAACACAGTCACAGCCCAGCGCAGCAACTCCTCCTGCTGTGCACTCATAGCGCCATACTATTGCTGTGCCAGGCTTGGCTGGCATGCTAGGCTACTGCGCTACAGTAGAGGTGCATCCCTGCATACGGCCGTGCAGTGTGCCACGCACACAGCTGCTTGCTAGGCCACACTATCAATCGCATCAATGCACAAACTGCACCCCAGCACTCACGTCCTCGCTGAGCTCCGACAGCTCCGCCCCTCCAGCATCCAGCACCATGGTGCTGCTGCCGCCACAGCTCAGCAGCACGAACGCGTGGTGCTGCTCCGACAGCTCAGCCTTGCTCGCCTCACCCTCATCCTCAGCAGCTGTTGCTGCTGCCGCTGCTGCTGCTGCTGCCGCCAGGCCCTCAGTCCCAGCCTGAGCCACCTCACCGCCACCCGCATCATCCTCATCTGCTGCTGCTGCTGCAGCAGCTGCCTTGGCCGGTCTACTACTCGGCCGGTGGTGCAGCGTCCATGCGCCATGAGCTTGCAGGCTCGGCACCGCAGTGATGACATCAGCCACCAAGCCGCGCCGCATGATTGCCAAGGCTCCGCATTTGTCGGAGCCGACAGCAGCAATGAGGCAGGAGCTGGGCTTGGGCTTGTGTGCTGCGGCGCTGTTGCTGAGTGAGGCGTGCACGTCTGACTCGCGCAGCTGCAGGTCAGCGATGGCGCTGCTGCGCATGGGGCCCAGGCACAGCAGGCTGTCCAGCACCTGCAGCAGCAGCAGCAGAGAGCAGCAGCAGAAGAAGAAGGAGGAGGGAAAGCAGGTGATATAGGTGTGTTCACGAGCTGTGCTGCAGCAGAGCCTCGGTGAGGTGGAAGGCTGCAGGCAGCTCAGCGCATTTGGTGGAGCACCCCCAGGTTGCACACTAGCCACGCACACCAAGCAGCACATTCTTTGCCACAAGCAGCCTTGCATGCACACAGCTAGCCCAATCTGACGAGCTGCATGCTGAAGCACGCGCTGCAACTATCCAGCCGCCAGCCCACCCCTACCTTGAGGTTCTGCCTCAGCCCTTCCCCCAGCAGCACCGGCATCACAGCACTGTGAGACCTCCCCATTGCGCAGCGGAACAGCTCCCCAGCCTCCTCCAGAGACACCCCAAAGCCATCCCCACCCACTGCTGCTGCTGCCGCTGCATCGCCTGCCTCATCAAGCATGCCAGCTGCATCCTCGCCAGCCAGCCGCCGGCGTTTGCCTGGTGGCTCGCTGCTGCTGCTGTTTCCAAAGCTGCCGCTGCGGTCGTAGCCGCCTGCATGGCTGCCGGCAGCTGCGTGGGATGCTGCTGCTGCGTCAGAGGTGTAGCGCACGAGCAGGGCGTCGCCGACTGCACTGCCCAGGAACAGCAGGTTGCTGGTCAGGGTGGCAGCACAGCTGGCCACAGGGCCCGCGCCAGCAACCACCACCTGAAGAGTGCAGCAGCGACGCAGTGCATGTCAGGTTCCAGAGTAGAAGCTACTGCAGCAGCATGAGCGGCTACACAAGCTGCTCGCTGTGCAACGGGTAGTAAGTGGATCTTGAAAACTACCCTGGCAAGTGCTGCGCTCGGCTCAGCGATGACTCAGATGCATGATATGACGTGCTGGCCCAAGCCCCTTGTATTCTTCTGCATACATCCGCACCTGCATCTTGCTGGCTGCTGACCCCTCAAACTTCAGCGCCACTAGCAGCAGCTGCCCAGTCTTCAAGCTCAGCAGCGCAACATTGCCTGCAGCAGCAGCAATGGCAGCGGCGGCGGCTCAGCCGAGATCAACACACCACCATCCCCTAACACAGCGGCAGCACGACATGTAGCGTGCCACGGCAGCAACTGCCATCATGCACATATGTGCCACAACTCAACAAACTGCAGCAACGTAGAATGCACCTGCTGCTCTAGAGATGCAGCGCAGCCACAGCTTCTAAACTATCATTCAGGCCCTCACCAGCCAGCCAGCAGCCCACAGCTCCATCTGCCTCTAACTCCATGCCAGGCGCCTTCGGAGCACCTTTTGCAGCCGCAGCCACTGTCTCAGGGTGCACATTCACAGCCCACTGCCTCGCATGCGCCGCGGCAGCATTCGCTGCTTTCTCGGCAGCTGCTGTGGTGGCTGCTTGGATCTCTGCTGCTGTGCGTGGCGGGAAGGGCGGGAAAATGGGTGGGCCTGGGATGTCTAGCTTGGGCGGCACCTCTCCTGCAAAGGCATTGCTGTTGATGGCCATGACACACGAGCCACCCTGCGGCGCAGGGTGAAACAGCAGCGCAAGACCACAGGCAAAGGCAGTCAAGATAAATGAACAGTAAACTGCAGCAAGCAACGTACGTACCAGCACCCGCACCATCAATAGGCACCTGCAGCATATGTGGCCCTATGGCAACTCATCCCAAACATCCCGACATCCTCAACCACAAGCATGCAAATTTGACTTATCGAAGGTACGGACCAATGTCACAGAGCACAGCACGCACCTGCGCGTGGTACAGCAGCAGGTTCTGGCTGAGCACCAGCACGCCGCCCCGCGGCACTGCCAGCACGCCGCTGCAGTCGCTGGGTAGGCCCGGCACGTGCCAGATGACCGGCTGCCGCTTCTTGCGCACGTTGATGGACATGGCGGACAGCGCGCACGTGTCACGCGCCTCGCGCAGCCTATGTGGCAGGCATGCCAAGGTAGCAGAACACCAGGCAGCAGAACGAGCAGAAGTGATGTATGCACACGATGTGTGTTTCTAGGTTGGTTGATGGACAGCAGCAGCCCCTGGCTTGCCGCAAGTCATGAACATGCCATAAGCTGCTTGCAAGCTCACGCCTCCTTGCAGGAAACACACCGCCAGCCAGCAGCACACGTCGCAACATGCAGTAGCACCTCACACCCCCGCCCGCACCTGCCGCCCCATGTGGGTGCCGTCTCGTGCAGCAGTAGCAGCAGCACACACCACAACATGCACTCAGTGCATGCCCCGCCCTCCGCCCCGCCACCTGCGCTCACCTGCCCCCCCATGTGGGTGGCGTCTCGTGCAGCAGCAGCAGCACCGGCTCCGTGTAGCCGTGCAGGAAGGTCATTGCACGCACAGCGCAGTCGCTTGCGAGCTTCAGGCTGGACACCTTGGCCAGATTCACCAGGTAGCTGTTGCCGACAGATGCACATGAGGTGCTGCCCTTGGGCGTGCTGCCCTCCTGCAAGCGGGAGACGAAGACAGGATTACACAAGCATGCACAGCAGGGTCTCAAGTGACTGCTAATGTACACATAGGCACAAGCTTGCAACTGGTTTCCAAACGCAAGCAGCTGCTGCGGAAACCTTCCTGGGGTCTAACAGATACCGCCTCCAGGAGTGTCATATATTGTTCCTGCAAGATAGCAGCTGGCTGTAAACCACCATATGCAACAAAAGCTGTTTTTTCTTCAAGACGGTATGTCGAGAGACACATGCATGCGCGCGCACGCAGCTGTCCACCTGCGCAGCACACCAATCAACCCTGTATGCAGAGACATGCACCCCATAATTTCCACAGCATCCAGCACAACACACAGGGGTTGGCCGCTTCACAGGGGCTGGCACCCACGCACCTGGACCAGCATCTCCATCACATCTGCTTGGAATGCCGGCAGCAGCGCCAGATGCCGCCCATACACCAGCGCAGCAGCGCAGCGCCCATTTGGGTCAGCAGCCACCATGGGAGGCCCGGCCAGGTGGCTGCTGGTGCTGCTGAAGCTGCCGCTGCTGTTTATCAAAGTCATGCCTGTGCCGCAGGGGCAGCCCTCCCGCAGTGAGGGGTCACCTTCAAACGAGTGCAGGCTGCCATTGCGCAGGCAGTGCAGCTTGTCATCCCACTCCACCAGTGCCACCTTTGCATCCCTGCGAACATGATGTGTTGTGGTGTCATGCCAAAGAATGCCATGATGTTGTGTGGTGTAGAGGGTGTCATTGCTGCTGATGTTTGCAGCTGCAAAGCCGCAATGTAGCACACGGCATAGCGGCAAGTGTAACTTCCTGCCTAGGGCATGTGGTGCTGCGCACAGCAACATGACGTGCTGCTGTTGAATCTTCTGACACAACCGTAGCAAAACTGAGCGGCTACTGTGTTACCGCACAACCGATACCACTTCCTGCAGGCTGAGCTGCCGACAACGCTGTTGCTCCTGCAGGAACTGCTTCTGCTTCCTGCAAGGCTGTTTGTTTCTGTATGGCAACCCTTGCACAGTCGCGCCCTTGCTGCTCATAGCACCCGCCCATCCCTGCTCTCTGTTGTTGCTGCTACTGCGCCAGCTGCTGGTACACCTGCTCACCTCACTGCCAGCACCAGGCTGTCCCTCTGCCCGCTGCTGCCCCTGCCGCGCAGCACTGCCAAATCCTCAATCAGCCCCCAGCACTGCCAGCTGCCCACGAGCTCCAAGCGGCAGTGCGAGACAACAGCTGGAGGAACACACAGGCTGGGATGGCTGCTGCTGCTGCTGCTCTTGGCTGGTGTAGCGCCATAGCTGCAGCAGTTGCGACAAGGCAAAGGAGGCAGGCAAGGTACAAGTGAGTTGAACTGCACTTGCGGGTGCGTTTGTTGCACCATTTTATCATCACTGCGATTGCAGGTGTGGGCAACGCAAGATCTGTAAGCAGCACAGCTGCTGCTGGAACTGCTGCTGCTGCTGCAGCAGCAGCTACGGCTTCTCCTGCAGATCATAGGACTGTGCCTGCTGCTTCAGCAGGGTTCTCGCGTGCTGAACCCCTTACATGCTACGTCGGTTGCTGACCATAAGAATATCGTGATGTGATATGCCTCCTCCTGCTGCAGGTGCGCTGCAGCTGTCACTGTGCAGCCCTTGATCCCTGCAGCATGCTTGCAGGTCAGCTGCTTGAGGCGCTATGCAGCTACGCAGTGCTGTGCTACAAACAGCAGTCTGGAGTTGTGCCAACCGCTCACTTGAGGCTGTAGACTTCCAGCCTTGTGCCTCTGGCCACAACAAGGTTAGGCGCAACAGCAGCGCCCTGCTGCTTGCTGGCTGCATGTGTGAAGAAGGCTTCCACACAGTGCGAGATGGCTGTCGGCGGGTGCAGCTGCACAGCAATTGGCGCAGGCCAGCAGCAAGATGGGTGAAGCTTTGCAGCTATGGTTGCATCAACACGAACGAAGCATGCACCTACAATTGTCTGCGCAAGTGTACACTACATTCAACTTGTAGTGCCCCCGGGCTGCTACTGCTGCTGCTGCTGCTCACCTCCCTGTACAGTGACTGGGACATGATGCAGCACCCGCCCTCAATAGACCTGCAGTCTGACGATCTATGCTATAATCTGCATGATTAATTCATGCCAGGCTGCAGACTGGAGGGCACAGTAATCATTAAACTGCCTTCATAGTTGAATGTGAGGCACACTTCGCCCTGGAAAGAAAATAAACTTGATCGCTAAGATGATCAGGTCAACAAGCTTGGTGTCAGCGACTGAACTTGAGGTTTGTTGCTGATGACAGTCATAAGGAAACCCCTTTTTGTGTCCTGGGTTGAAAGTAGCATTTGAGCGGAAACATTGCTGGTTGAAATCATCCAGTGATGTATTTTGCTGCGTGCTGGTGCTGGTTGTCGACTTTCTGCAACATCACAGGAGGTGGTGATCACTCTGCTGCCCTTTGGCAGCAACGATTCAGGAAAAGGAATATAAACACTTTAAAAATGGTTTTGTAGGGTCCGTGTCGTTCTTGACGGTGGTCAGGGTGCTGGCAACAGGTGCCAGTGAAAACGTTCACAGTGGCGGGTGCAAGCAAGCGCAGCAGGTGAGACTGAATTCCGGCACCAGACGCTTTAGTGTATACATTTGGGTTGCTTCAAGCGCCGATCGTTTAGCGAGCTGATCAAATTACAGCAACAGTACCAGCAACACACACCGGGGTGACTCAGCATGCTTTCAGTGATTTGGCTCCGTTCACAGCACCCGTGACAGCCTTGATTACATTATAACAGCACATCGAGCTCCTTTATCTGCAGGAAGGTGCCTCATGGTGGGTTGGTGCAGCCAGCACCACCTTTTGCAGCAGCAGTAGCACAGACAACAGCGCACAAAGCCACTGCTCCTGCAGGCTGTTCTCCCGCACATGCACCCTCACCCTTTGACCCTTCATGATCGTTTGCATGCTATGCTGCAGCCATGGTGCAGCAGACCATACAGGCGCTGCAGGGCAAGCTTGGGCACTACAGCTCGCGTGTGAGCAGCAGGGTGGCCAATACCCTGAATGCTGTGCGCAGCAGGTCAGGCCTGTATGGGGCTGCAGGAAGCTTTGCGAGCAGGGATGGCACTGCAGAGGAGCTGGACCCTGCTGACCCTAAGGCTAAGCACATGCAGCTGCAGAACACAGTGGTCAGGTGAGTGTGGCGTTGGGGGTGTCTGCGCTGAGAGGATGTAGGCAGGCTGCACTGCAGCAGCAGCAGCAGCTGCTGCTGCGGCAGCCATGCACAGCTGCAAGACGGATGCAGGAGCACGCAGGGTAGATGCCTATCAGCAGCAAGTGCTGCCCAGCATTGTGCAACGGTGATGTGCTGAACTGCCTGTCTTGCATAGCACCTACATGCACAACATGCTGTGCTGCAAGGAAACCTCACTGTACCCTACGCATACGATATGCCTAGTGGCTGAAAAGACCTGAACAATGGGTCACAGTGTAGATCTTCTTTGGTTTGTCACTGGGCTGCAGGGCGCTGCTGGTGGATGAGGTGCTGTATGAGCCCAGCAGGCTGCTCAGGAAGAACAGGAAGGCGGTGCTGCTCATCACAGGTGAGCAATGCGGCAGTTTTTACGGCTTGTGCTACGCAACCACCATATTGGCAGCATGTGATACACGTTTGGCACTGCCTCATCAGGGTACCACATTATAACGGAGTTGGCAATATGCATGCAGCTGCCAGGTGTGGCGTTGCTGTGTGGCAGGTGGTGAGCAGCAGAACATGTGTCTCTACTCCTGTCATGTGCAGCGGCGTCTGCAGACAATGCTGGGTTTGCTGCTTTCTTATGCAACTACTGATGCGCGGTTTTGCTGTAGGGGCTGATCTTGTACTGGTGAAGATGACCAAGGACACCAGCACAGCCAGCAGCGCAGCAGATGGCAAGGCCAGCGGTGCAAACGCAGCAGGGGGCGGCAGCAGCGATGGCGGTACAGCGCCTGAGGATGCACAGGCGTCTGTGCTGGCGCAGCATGAGCTGACAAAGGTGCGGCTGGTGCAGCTAGTGCAGGTCTGCAGTCAAACTGCACACAGCAACAGACGCTGGTGGTGCCGTGTGCTGCTGCACTCTGCCTCAGCCACAGGCGCGCCACACAGACTGTCCCACGACTTTGTGCTGGCACACATGACCGCTGCATTCCTGCAAGCATATGAAGCCAGCTGACATGGTGTTTGTGCCCTTACTGTTCACCTGCAGATGATCAAGTGCACAGCCAGCGGCAGCAGGCTGGAGCTCGAGTTCATTGTGACTGGCAGTGCTCGCTTCAAGGTGTCAGCAGCAGCACTCGGCTTCAGCACCAGCAGCACAGAGCCCTCCACAGCAGCCATGCCTGGCCCAGCTGGCACTGCTGCTGCTGCTGCTGCTGGTGCTTCTAGTGCAGCCAGGTCAGCAGCCGGCAGGACTGCTTCAGTAGATGAGGAGGCAGAGTGGCAGGGCGAGGTGGTTGATGCTGCAGACATTGGCGCTGCGGAAGCTGGCACTGCAACTTGGGGCGGCTGCAGCACAGCCACAGCTGACGAGGCTGCTGCAGACGCACCAGACTTGCAGCAACAGCAGCAGCAGCAAGATGAGCTGGCCAGTACGCCTCCTGCCAGCAGCGGCAGCGGCTTCATGCAGTGGCGGACGCTGCGGCGCAGCAGCGGTGGCGGCAGCGGCACCCTGGGTCGCAGCAGCAGCTACATGCGCAGCCTGGGCAGTAGTGTGGTGGAGGGCGCGCTGCGCAGCAGGCTGGTCAAAACAGATGACGGGGAGTACTGGGTCAGTGTGGAGGCCTTCACCCTGCAGTTCAGGTGAGAGCAGTAGGGGAAAAGAGTGCTGGGCCAGGAGGCGCGTTGCCAAAGCAAGGAAGTGGCAACAAAATTGTCAGCAACAGCAGCAGCAGCACCAGCAGCAGCAGGGTACCGGTAAAGCCATAGCAATGATGCCACTGAAAAGGATTGCAGCTGGACTGCGCCTGGCTGAAGGCTGTGTGTGTATGTGCTTGTGTGCTAGCTGGGCTGCCGCATTCATAGCCAGGCTCGCTACGCGAGCACAGCGGCATCATCTAAACCAAGTGCATTCTCAGCAGCTGTGTGCTGCTGGCTGTGGGCTGCAAATCAATCTCTGATTGCTGTTACACTCTTACCATATGAGGGGGTTCTGCTGTGCAGGGACGAGACGCTGTGCCAGATGGCTGCGGGGTTGCTGTCCTCTGGGCGCACAGCCATGCGCAGCGCGCTGGAGTGGCTGAAGCAGGGCCTGCCCTTCAGCCCCGAGTTTGCCATCACACACATCACGGAGTGCAGCAGCAGGGGCACAGGTGGGCTGCTTGCAGCACAGCAGCGCAGCACGCATTGCTAGTGCTGCAGCAAGAGGCGCACGCGGCGCGTTCAGCACAGCAGCACAGCCCTTCAATTGTGGCAGAGTTCGGCCCCAAGCAAAGACGACTATGTTTTTGATTCACTTTGAAGTGTTACAGCAGCTCATTGGCGACCAGACAACTTGCGATGCAACTGCAACGCAGCAATGGATGAACCCTGTACTGTGTTATGCTGGCTGCTTTTTTCCAGGCAACGAGGTGCTGGTTGCTGGGCCTACTGCGTGGGGCACTGAGCTGCAGCTGCCTGACAGCTGGGTGGAAGCAATACAGGCGGCACAGCTGCCAGAGGAGCAGCCACTCATGCGGCCACTGGAAGTAAGTTTGCAACAAGAGGCTCTGCTATTTTGCCCTTTTCCGTTGCATAGCTGACAGGTATAGCGGACATGTCTGACAACTGCTGAGACACTGTGCACTCTAGGTTGCAGTGGCAAGGATGTGTGCATGTGAGCCAGTGCGGCGCGCCTGCACTTTGTATGGTGATGTTCTGCACTGCGCTCAACACTGCACACTAGTTCCTCGCTTGTGGCGCCCAGGTTCCTTTGGTGGATGTTACCTCCTACGTGTGGCGCTGGGTTCACACATATCAACTTTGCAATGTGCCTGCAGGTGCCTGATGGCCCAGCAGCTTTCAAGGTGCACCTGGCCACGCCTGCAGGCCTGGCTGAAGCCACACTGCTGCCTGAGATGCTGGCCTTACTAGCACGCCAGGCCAACCCGCAGCACACGGGGCAGCTGCTTGCCGTGCCCATTCGCCTGGGCGGCACAGGCATCCCTGCAGCCGGCCTGCAGCAGCAGCAACAGCAGCAGGCATTTGATGCATCAATGCTGGAACCAGCGAGGCATGTCTCAGAGCAGCGGCACAGCAGCTTAGGGTCAGGAAGGCGGCAAGAACAGGTACAGGAGCAGCTGCAGCGGCATGATGCAGCAGCAGATGCAGGGCCGGGAGCGCCATGCAGCCAGCCTGGCTTTGATTGCAGCCAGGCATGCAGCCAGGGCGTGGATGGGGCTCTGCCGAGTTTAGAGAGGCTCAGCAACTTGGGCCTTGGCTTTCCAGGTGATGCACAGCAGCAGCAGCAGCAGCAGCAGCAGGATGAGGACGGCTTGAGTTGCTACCATAGCTTCTCTGGGACCGCAGACTTGATAAGCAGCAGCAGCGACAGGGCACATGATGTACCAAACACTGGCAGCACAGACGGCAGCAGCAGTCAGCAGGGGCAGGGTTACGCACCTGCAGGCGGTGCTGCTGGCAGCACCCCTGCTGCAGATGCATCTGTACTGCTTGCGTCCAAGCACACAGCGACCAGCAGGAATGTCAAAGTTGGATGGAGTTTGGACGAGGGTTCCAGCCAAGCAGCAGGCGCCATTGCCAACAAGCAGCAGCAGCCAGCAGCACAAGCATGCAGGTGCATGGGTGATGGCAACCAAGAGCAGCTGGTACACCAACTTGAGCAGCAGCAACTGCAGCAGCAGCAGCAGCAGCAGCAACACTGCTACCAGCAGCATGTGCAGCAGCAGCAGCAGCAGCAGCAGCAGCAGCAGCAGTACCTGCAGCAGCACCACCAGCAACCGCAGCGCGTTGGTTTACGCTTCCGAGCCAAGCGTGCCGCAAAACGGCTGATGCGGCGAGTAACGCCTGGGAGCCTCATAGCCAGCTATCGCTCAGCAGGCGGCAGGACCCTGTCAGGCCCTCCAGGCATCAACAGCAGAACATTGCAGCAGCAGCACAGCGGCAGTTCTGCTGCTGCCGGCAGCAAGAGTGCGGTGCTGCAGCGCTGCGCCAGCAGCCCTGGCGGCTTCCTGCGGCTTGGATCCTTTGTAGAAGAGGAGGAAGAGGAAGATCAGCTTGACAGTGTAGCTATTTTAGACGCATCAAAAGCTGCTTGCAGGATCCACACCAGCAGCATGCCTGCAGTGCAGCGGGACAGCTCGTTTGGCGTTCATCACAGGTTTGGCAGCAGCGGCGACCTTTTGTCTATGGATGTGGCACCTGCAGAGGGAGCAGTGGCTGCGCCAGCTGCTGAGCATGCTGCTGCTGCTGCATTGAATTCCAGGCAAACTGCAGATCTGGCTGCAGCTGCAGGTGCAGAGTGCACCGCAACTAGCGTGCCTACACAGCAGCCAGATGTGCAGCAGCAGCAGCAGTTGGCGCGGCAGGGCAGCGTTGCCAGCTCCGAAGCATCGCTTGCTTCTGCAGATGCCTACGAGGATAGCAGCAGCAGGGTGCCGGCCGGCAGCAGCGGCAGCAGCGTTGGCAGCATCAGCGGCACCAGCAGGCCAAGCTTGCCGCTGCAGCAGCAGCAGCAGGATGAGCAAGAGGAGCTACGGCTCTCTTTCATGTCAGAGAGGGAAGTGTATGCTGTGATACACGTGCAGCTGCTGCCAGGCTGCAGTGACAGCAGCATTGCATCTAGCAGCGTATCGGCAGCCACAGCAAGCAGTCCTTTTGCAAAAGCAGCTGCAGCAGCAGCAGCAGACACAGCAGCAGGAGCAGCAGCCGCTGCATCTGGGTCATCAGCAGCAGCACCGAGTGTGCTTGTTCTGGGGAACCACAAAGCTGTGCTGACAGCGCAGGAGCAGCAAGCGCTGTCAGCAGTTGGCCTAACAGCTGGGCTGTTGTGTGGCTTGGGTGCACTGCTGCTGCACACATCTGCAGGCCAGCTGCTGGTGCTGGTAGCTGCTGCGCTGAATGCTGCATGCATGGTGGGTGCAGCTAGGCCTGCATGGCTGCACAGGGCAGTGCATGCCTTCAGACACAGCAGCAGGCTCTTCAAACCAGCAGCATCTACATGCATAACACGCACCCACAGCAGCACCAACAGGCCTTTCTCTAGCTGGGCAGCAGCAGCAGCAGGCAGGGCGAGCCCGTATGGGCATGCGCGCACGCCTAGCTGGGACACGGGTGCCGCAGCAGGCGGCGCAGTGCCTCCCAGCACTGGTGCTGCTTCAGGCAATGCCGCACTGCAGCAGCAGGATGCAGCTGCAGCTGGCAATAGCGGGGCGCTGATGGTTGGTGTTGCAGGAGGGCTGCGGCTGCGGCTGCTGTATGGTGGCTTCATGAGAGAAGCGCTTGGATTGCTGGAGGAGCAAATCCTGGCCTACAGGAGTGTGCGGGAGCGTGCTGTGGCTGCTGTGGCGTCGCAGCTGGCAGGTAGGGGTCATGTTTGTGAGGCGCTTTGCCCTGCATGCTGTTCGTGTGAAAAGCTGTAGTGGTGCGTAGGCAACAGCACGGCATTGGAGTTTACTAGCTTACTAGGTTACTAGTTGCAAGCTGCAAGCTGCTGAATATGGTGATGCCTGCTGTGCCCTCTGCCTGCAGTTGCCCTGGAGGGCGATGCTGCAGCACATGCTGCGGATCAGGGTCACCCGGAGCATGCGCTGATGCCTGGCGTGGTGCTAATCTCAGACCCTGAGCCAGATTGGATGACGCCAGACTGGCGCTACAGGATAATTGTTGCACGGTGAGGCGCAACAACTGCTTGAGACGTGGTTTGCAGGATTGCTGCGTGCTGTGCGCTGTGCAGGGTGAGGACGCTTGCGCGGCAGCGCGCGCAGGCTGCTGTTTGCTACAGTAGCGCGCCATTGCTTGCCTACACAGCATTTAACTGCTGATCCGGCGCGTATATCTGCACACCGCTGCCGATGCTCGCATGGCTTGTTCAGACCCCTTCACCAAGTAAAACAGCGCTCCAATTTTCACTGCAGGGGACTCTCTCAAACGTTTAGACCTTGACTCACTCTAATCTGCTCCTGTTGCATGCTGTAAATGCAGCCCCACGCTGGAGGAGCGGCGCAAGGTGGCGCAGATCGTGCACGCCTGGCGCAGCAGCTTTGCGGCGCACCGGCTGCTGAGCCAGCCGCCGCCGCACTTTGGCTGGTTCCAGCAGCAGCTGGGCCTGAAGCCGCTGCTAGTGACGCCCCAGGGCTACGTGGTGCTGCTGATCAAGGTGGGAGGAATGATGTTTGACTATATGACTTATCATCCCAGGCAAGAGAGGTGGGATCTGCACGCACCTGAACGATTGCGAATTCAGGAGCATGGGTGGCGCGCATTCTACACAAGCTTATGGGCTGCTGATCTGAAGGAGCTGTTTGAAGTGCAAGGCCACATGCTGCACAACGGCCGCGTCGCAGCTGCGATGTTAGGGCATCAGCACATGAGTGCTTGCACATTCACTGCACAAGCCCATGCACACCCGCGTCTCCACCCACCTATGTCACTGCCCATGCCCCTGCCTGCAGATGCAATCTGTGGTGCAGATGTCACGCTCGCTGGCGGCTGCTGGCCTGCGTGTGTCTGACATGGTGGCTCACTGCGGCTTCATCTGGTCCTTCATGTTTGAGGTGCTGGCGCCACACAAGCACCCGGCTGGCCGGCTCATCATGATTACCGACATGAGCGGCATCAAGCTGGGGCAGGCAGTGGGGGAGGGGCAGGTGGGGCGCCAGCTTCTGCTTTTCACAGTTTGATTACAGCTCAGGTTGCAGCAGATACGACGGGTAGTGCTGCACTGCTGGGGCCTTACTGGCACTTCCAAGAGAAACAAGTGCAGCAACAGCTGCTTGCACAGTATCAAGATTGTTGTGTGTGTTGTGTAAGCCTGTGCTGCAGATGCAGAACACAACGAGCCAGCTATGCATGCGCAGTAGGGATGCACCATACGCAGGCAGTGCTCGCTTCTACTTGCATTCATAAGGGCATTTCTGAGACAGCGCCTCGGCTCAGCGCCCTTGTCTGTGGTGTGCATGTGCCATATCACAGGTTGGTGCGCGGGCCATTGGTGACGTGTGCTTCGCCTGGCCTGAGCGGCTGTGCCGCTGCCTGGTGCTGGGCACGCCCTCCTGGTTCAACATGCTGTACCGCATGGTGCGGCCACACCTGTCGCCCAGTACACGCGCCAAAGTGCAGGTGAGCCTATGGCAGCAGCAGTGCAGATGTCAGTAAGCAGCTGCAACTGTTGGTTGGCTGGTTTGGCTTGCATGGCATGTGCTCCTGCTGTTGCGTACTGCACCTTGCTGCGGGCTGAGCGCAGCTGAGAAGCATTTATAGCTCTGTGCCGCGGTGATATGTTGTAGCAAACCACACACCACACTGATGCCTGTTGCGCGACCGCTTTACCATGCAACTGCAGGTTATGTGTGATGCTGAGGAGGCTGCCGCTGAGCTGGCGCGCTGCCTGGGCCCTGAGCTGGTGCCACAGGAGTTTGGGGGGCCCTGCGCACTGCCCTACGATGAGTATCCTGCACAGAAGCAGCTGCTGAAGCTTGTGACGCAGCTGCAGCAGCAGCGCTAGCTGGCTGTCAGTTAGCTGGCTGTGCAGGTGGGGCTTCTGGATGCAGACTTGTAGGATGTTCTGGTGGGCTTCAGAGATTGGGGGGTAACTCCTGCTAGGCTGGTAGCTTGCAGGAACTCATTTGTGCATGTTCGTGCCAATGTGACCAGCTTTGGCGTGCACTTCACCAAGCTGTTCGTGTCTTTCTTCTTCTCGGTCGTTGTTGAGCCGATACACATTTGTTTTGTTGAAGCACGCACCGTGGAATATCTTTCTGCCCAGCAGAGCAGAGGCATGCTGTTGCAGGATGGCTTGCTGCCGTTGTTTGATTATGCAGGGCTTGTTGCATGGCTGTTGTACATGGCTAATCGGACTGTCCATCTGTGACAGGATCAAGGGCTGTACATGCATGAATGCCACATTAACTTGCAGGATGGTGTGTGCTGTAGCGTGGTAAGGCGTAGGTGGGGTTGTGTTCTAATGTTGTGGGTATTTGCTGCAGCAGCTGCAGCTGACCGCATTGACATTCCTGGTGTACACATGTACACCAAAAAGTGACACATGTTCTTTCCAAGCTTCCTTCCAACCTGCTCTGGGTGTGTGTTGCCATGCTGTGATGCTGCATCATGATGGCATTTGGACGGCATATATTCTGTGCAGTGGGAACATCATTTGGAGAGCCAGACTGGATGCTTCCATTGACAGTATCGTGCTGCAATGGGAAGCATTTGTGCATTTTGTAATGTGAATGTGGATTTTGATGGTATCAGGGCCACTCATACGCTGTGAAGTTGCATGTTGGTGCGCAAGAAGCTTGCCGTTGGAGGGCACAGCTGGCAATCATAACAGTTGAAGAGTCATGCAACAGGCAATGTTGCCACCATGTGGCCATGGATCCTGTTGAGCTGGGAATGTAACAATCCAGCAGGTGGCTTTCGTTCACTGATGTCGAGGATGCAACGAGCGTGCAGGCAGGCTTGCCAAGCCAGGAAACACAGTGTGTGCCCAGGTAGCAGTTCAACTGGGCTGCCGGTAGCTAGGCTGCAGTGCTGCTTCTGGGTGTTTAGCTGTCCTTGAACGCGGCTGCGCTACGAAATGCGTTATGTGTATGCTCCATGTCTACGCTCGTGACTGTCCTGCCAAAGGCAACTCATTGGACAATTCAGTCAGCGGGTTCTGCATGATGTTCAAACCAAGAGCTCTAACATGCATGACGTGTCAGCAATGTTGAGCGAGCTTGTTGTACAACAAACTGATTGTATTGTTGTTTTACTCAACGCAGTGCAAAATCAGTGCTGACACGCACGCAAGGACGCTAAACGTGCCAGGGCACAGCACCAGTGTAGCATCGTGCAACTACATGCAGTGCTGATTCCACGATCATTGTTTTCCGTTGTATCCGAACTTCGACTCTGCCGGAGCCGTTCATTCGTTAGTGCTTTTCAGCTGGTCAACCTCCCGCCGTGTGCAATTGTGTGCTGTTCTCATCCGACCCAGCGCTTTTTTCGCTGATACCTCAAACCTATAAAGATGGAGATGACCAAGTCAGCGCTACGAGACCTGTGCGCGCAGCACAAGCTGTACAGGACCCCTCACTTGAACGACAAGCTGTACCTGCACTTCAAAGGCTTCACACACATAGCTAACCTAAAAGAATACATTAACCTCAAGGCTCTGTTCCTGGAGAGCAATGCCCTGCAATCCCTGGACGGCCTGCCCAGGCTTGAGCAGCTCAAGTGCCTGTAAGTTCCTGCAGCCAGGCTGCAAACTAAAGCAGCATCGCCCTAGCATGCTGCACTCAGCATGCGCAGCATACGGCACCTAGTCAAATGGTAGCAGTGCTTGATATTGTGACAGGCATGCTGTGGCATGGCAGCTGCACAGGCTATGATGGAGCTGATGTGTGCAGTACGCTGCTTTGTGGCGTGGCCTGAGGTTTGTCTGCTGCTGTCCTGCAACTCTTGTTGTGACATCTGTAACTCTGTGCAGGTATGCACAGCAGAACTGCTTGCGCAGCCTCAGCGGCCTGCAGCAGCTGCCCAGCCTGGACACCCTCAACATCAGCTCCAATGGGCTGGACTCCTTGGAGCACTTGCAGGACTGCCCTCTCCTGTCAACGCTGACAGCAGAGCACAACCACCTCAGCACCTTGCAGGGCCTGGCGCCGCTGCTGCAGTGCACCAACCTGCACACGCTGGACCTGCAGCAGAACAACATAGAGGACCCTGCTGTGGTGGATGCCATCATCGCACACCTGCCCCAGCTGCGCTGCCTGTACCTGAAAGGCAACCCTGTGGTTTCGAGCATCAAGAGCTATCGCAAGGTGATCATCAGCAGATGCCCCAACCTGACCTACCTGGATGACAGGCCAGTGCAAGAGGAGGAGCGCCGCTGTTGCGAGGCGTGGTGAGTGCTCACAGTCTGTGCATACCCCGCGCGAGAACTGCTTTTGCACCCAACCTGGGCAGTGTTTTGATGCAAGTAGGCAGTATGGTTTTTGGAGTTGATGCCCTGGTGCGCCACTGCTGTCTGCTACAGTCATGCACCACCAGATGCAGCAGTTTCTGCAGCTGAAGTGTGTGGTAGAATAAGGTATGTCTGAGAGGCTGGCAATGCTGCGCAGCAGGTGTGGGCCTACTGTGGTCTGCTGCTGCTGGCGCTGTCTTGCCGTGCTCATTGGGGCGGACAGCTCACTCGTTGTGCAATGGTGCTGCTTTCCTGCAGGGCTGTTGGCGGCATGGATGCAGAGCGTGACGAGCGCGTGCGCATCAAGGAGGAAGCTGCAGCAAGGGACAGGCGCAACTTTGAGTGGATGCAGCAGCTCATGCGTGAAGGCTTCAGGAAGGTGGGTGCACAGGCAAATGCCTGCTGGACATGATGTGCAACGCGTGCATGCAATCGGACCCGCACACATACAGCGCATGTGCATGCACCAGCAGCAACAACAGCTGTCTGGAGCAGGCAGCTTGATGTGCATGCGCTTGCACAGCAAGGATCACACACTCCTTGATAACCCTGCCTCAAACATCATCGGCGCTGCTGCTGCTGCTCTGCTTGCAGCGGCGTGCCATGCTGGGCCTGCCGGATGGAGACACTGACCCCGTCATGGACACACTGGCACAGTATGAGACCAGCAGGGACCAGCACGGCAGCGGCAGTGACAGTGGCAGCGAGTTTGAGTTCCCCCAGGAGCCTCCCGAGCTGCTGGCGGCGCGGCAGCAGCTGGCAGCATACACGGCGCGGCCAGACGAGGAAGAGCCTGCGGGTGGGTGCACAGCAGCATAGGTTGCCAACGTAACTGCTCTGCAGCCCAGTCAGTTACACTTCAAGGGCCTGGCACAGCTGCAGACATCACCGGGCTCTGCACGGCGTTGGTTGCAGGTGGTGCATGACAGCGCGTGCTGTCAACCATGTGTGGGCATGCCAGTCTCTCTCTTGCTGTTTGCTTGTCACCAGCATACCAGCTTTGTTTGCTGATGCTCCCTCTCTGCCCACTAATTGCAGAGATGGCACGCACGCGGCAGCAGCTGGCACAGCAGGGCCAGGCAATCCAGGAGGGCAGCTGGTCAGGAGCAGATGCGCCGGCTGCAGGTGCTGGCAATGATGGCACCATTTACCTGGAGTCAGTCAGGGCAGCACAGCGTGAGCTGGATGCGGCTGGAAGCGCAGCTGCAGCATCCATACGCACATACGCCGCACACGGCAGCGCAGGCATTGCCCCTGTGGTGGCTGGCACAGGTCTGCAGGCAGCTCGCCTGGGGCCAGACTTTGGCAGACTGCGAGCAGCAACACAGGCAGCACTGGCAGCAGCTGGCCTCTCAGAGGTGGCAGATGGCCCTGGTGCAGCATGTGGTGAGCTGATGTTTGCAGATGGCAGCAGCAGCGACAGTGCAGATAGCAGCAGTGATGTGGCGTGCCTTGGCCAGCAGCACTCTGCTGAGCAGGAGGCAGCAGAGGCCCCTGAGGAGCTGTGCAAGATTGGCAGCTGGTCAAGCGGCTCAGGAGATGCTGCCAGCCCAGATGCTGCTGTAGAGGAGGCAGCGCTTGATAGCCGCCCGCCAAGGGGCAGCAGCACTAGCAGCCAGGCTGGCAGTGAGGCCACTGGCAACAGTGATGACGAGGACAGCAGCAGTGCAGCAGTGGTGTCTCCAGATGATGTTGTGGTTCTGGCCGAGCCATCAACAGTGCAGGATGCAGGGCTGGAGGCGGCTGCGGCTGTAGAGAGTGCGGGGCTGGCTGCCAACAGCCTGTATGAGCTTGACTGATGTACCTGCTGCGCCCACCAAGAATTGACTGGATAATCGTCTGGAGGGCCTCCCTCTGGCCTCTGTTGCAGGACACGTAAGGTTAATCCACGCTTTTATTGATCAAGCAGTGAATGTATGACGTGGGGACGGGTGACAGTGTGTGTCATGGTCACCAGCATGCACACCGTGCTGAGTAAGCGGAGCACAGCGGCTTCGCCTGTCATGGCACAATGGTATGGCATGGTTGTTTTCAGCAGCTTTTGTGAATGTGGATCGCTTTTGATTGTTATGATGTGTCGCGCAGGTGTATGCTGCGTGTGTTGTTTGATGGTGCAAGCTGGCTTGCCAACAAGCTGGCCTCAGGCACTGGCACCCCGTGCCTACTGTGAAGTTCGCACACCAACCCACGGGCTTCGGGCTGCAAGTGTTGGAGAAAGCAATGAGCATGATAAGGAGTTTTATTGCACTCAGACAAATTCAAATTCCTGAGCCCCGGTCAGCATGCCGCGGGTCGCCACCACAGGTACGTGTGGTGTGCATCACAGCACCGTCAACTTTGTGTCAGTGAGCAGACTAACGCATCTGGGATCGCCTCGTTCGCGATATACACCTGAACATGATATACTTCAGCAACTTGTAAGGACTGCTTAGTAGCCTTCAGCTCACGTGCAGTTTCCACCGTACGCTTCGCCTTGCCGGGAAGCAGTCTTCACTGCAGAAGCCATTCTTTCTCCTTCTTACACTCACCGCTTTCACAATGATGAGCGTGTCTAGTCGCAACATGGTGCAAAGCACAAGCAGCGTCACAGCTGCTACGCTGCCCAGCCCTAGCCACTGCTGTAGAGGGGTGCAGCACAGGAGGGGCAGCCTCACTACCACCCGGGCCTGGAGCGAGCTGATTGCCGCATCAGCTGCTATTCCTGCATCCCCTTACTTCCCAGTAGCAGCAGCAGGCTTTGGCGCGTTTTCATACGCTTATGTGCTGCCTTTCTGGCAGAACACCAGGCCCATGGCAGCCAGGGAAGCAGACCGGCCTGAAGTTGCTGGCACCTACAAGCTCTACAACACCAACAAGAAGAGCAAGACGGTGTCAGGAACCACATCCAAGCGTGTGAAGGCAGGCACTATCCGCATCAAGGCCAAGTAGATGCAGCTTGGGTGGTTGGGTGGCAGAGACGCCTCTGCTGCTCACGCGGCACAGCTGCAAGAATTTCTGTGGCATAGACTGCAGGCATGGTCAGCAGCCTGTTCTATCTTCCGCTTGATGAGAGCCAGCATGGATTGTAAGCCCTTTTTTAGCTTCAGCACCGTCTCTTTGTAGCTGTTGTTCTTTTCAGCTGTTGCGCAGCCGCAGCCACAGGTCGAACTGGATGGGTCAGCCAGCACTTGCTGCAGTTGACTATGCTGCTGCTGCTGCATATTTGCATGACTGTGTACTCACCATATCTTGTTGGTGTAAGCATAAGCTCTTGTTTTGGCTCTTGTTTTGCTAATGAAAGTCATCTGCAGCCACTGCCATGCTGCCCTTGCAGCTGTTGGTCCACGCTTTCTGTGTGTGTGGGCTGCAGCATGTGTTACCTCAGCAGCACTACACTGCAAGTACTGTCTTTGTTGCTTTGTAGTATGCTTGAAGGCTCGTTGACTTCCATGCGAGCAGCCATCTCTGTCTCTGTGCAGTTTGTCAGACACAGCCAGCTCACTGCAATGTGGTGCTGGTTAATGAAACATGGCTTAGCTGTAGCAGTGCAGTTTCGCTTTTGTACGTCTGCTATCTTGCTGCTGGCGAGGTAGACAGGTGTCATGTGCTGGTGGTCTGCTGATTGTGCTGTGCTGGCTGTCGTGCGCTATGGGATGGGATGAAGGATGCTTTGCTCGGGCCACACAGATTCGTGTATTTGTTTTTGCTGCTCTTGTTGGTGGTCTGTACCATCTGTGCATGTTTTGTATGATACTGAAGTTGTGGCTGCACGCATACGTTGCATTTTGTTTTGGGGGCTTGCTTGCCTGCTGCGGCAGTGTGTCCTGCCCATGTAATGAAGTGCCTTGCCAGCGGTGGCTGGCTCATATCCTTTTGGATGCTGCTGCAGCTGCTGCTTCGTTGATTGTGCTGTTAGGTGGTGCCTGTGTTTGTGGCGCCGCATTGTTGAAGATGGTACTGCAGCTGCAGCAGTGCATGCAGTGGTCTTGTTGGCATCCCACGTGGTCTGCCCAGGCCAGAGCTGTATCATTTGATGAGAGGGTGTGCATGTCATGCATGCCACTGCACTAATTGTAGCATTGTTAGAGGCTGGTTTTAGAGTGAATGTATCTCGCCGCCAGATCTCTTGCGACAAGTGATGGGGCTCAACGTGTGTTGTGACGGCCTAGCAATTGCTAGCTTCGCAAGGCGTTTTGAGTTGCTGCATGTCAGGTAGAGCTGGCTGCCAGACCTACGTGCTGCATTTGGCTCGCAGGTTGGCATACTTTGTTCTTGGAAATGCATACTTTGTTCTTGGAAATCAGGGTGGGCTGTGCCATCATAGCACGCTGCAGTGTTACATTGGGAAACCATACACAGTGCGCTGTTGCGCAGTCATGTTGTGCATCTCCATGGAGAGCAGCAACCCCTGCGCTTTGCACTACCTTGCTCTCAGGGTGGAACGGGAAGTTCAGCTGCGGTTGTATGACTCATACAGATGACCTGTTGTGTTGGTGCATGCCTTGTGTAATTATCTCGGCATCTCAATGTTCTGGCGACACGGGGTGTCAAGCAGCAGCTTGGTGTGCGGTCGTTTGTTTTGAAGCCTGCAGGGCTCAAGCTTGAGATACTTTACCGCCGAAAAGTAACAGCTCTTACGCACACGCCCCTCCACTTCAAACAGTGCAGTCCACACAGTGCAGTCCAGACAGTGAGCAAAGCAGCTTGCATCAACATCATGTTACCCATCAAAGCAGCTTGCTTGAAAGGAAGCCTCAAGCCTGGCTTGCACAGGAGCTATGCAACACATGAACATGCTCACTGCGCCGTGAGTAGCCGTCGAACCCCCTCCAATATATCATCATCATCATGTTACCCATCAATATATATGTGTTGACAGCCCAACCCACAAGCAGACGCACTTCCTCTGCTCCACTTGCAGCAGACCAACCTTACTCTGGCACATTGACGCCCGGGATCCGCTCATGCGGCAAGCGGTGGCCCCACAGCACCACCAAAGCCAGCAGATCAACATCACCAATGCGCTGCACCTGCAGCAGGCAGTCGTGCCACATCAGCTGCGCACCCGCCGGCAGCTGCTCCGCTGCCACTACTGCTGCCAGCACTGCCTTAGCCCTGGCCAAGTCTGCTTGGCTACTGCCAGGGCGCAACCCCCACCTCAGCCAGTCACTCAGCAAGCCTGACTCGGTAGGTGTGATGCCCAACAGCAGCAGCGCAGCCTCAGCAGCCAACTGAGCAAACGCAGGGCCCCCCGGCAGCTGCTGCTGCTGCCAGACCTGCAGCTGCAGCAAGTCTGCGCGATGCTGCTCAGGCTGCCTGCTGACCGCATTGCTGATGGGCGTGCACCCCTGCTGCAGCAGCTCCTGCAGTGCTGCCTTGGCAGCGTTGTGTGCGGAGCCCCACAGCCGCTCGCGGTGCTCCGGCTGCAGCGCCCACGCCAGCAGCTGCGGCCGCCGCAGCTCCACCGCCGCCTGTGCCACCAGCCGCCCCCACGGCAGCCGCAGCGGCTGCGGCGTCACCGGCGGCGCCGTGACACACGCTGCATCACCCAGCAACCGCTGCAGCGGCGTGACGTCGTCTGCATCTGCTGCTGCTGCTGAGTTTGCGACCAGCATGCCTGACGTCAGGTACGCGATTACACCATTTTCCGCCACGTCATCGCGCGCGACTGGCAAGTGGTTTGCCACCAGCTCAAGCAAGCACTGCTGCCACAAAGGCAGTGGCCCCAGCTGCATCTGCTTGGGCGCTGGAATGCTGAGCTCCCCAGCATCCAGTCGCGCCCGCAGCTGCCGCCGTTTCGCTGCGTTGGATGTGTCCCCACTAGGCAGGGCTTCCTGCGCCTGTGCCTCCTGCGGCTGTCCTGCAGGTATGTTTGCTATGGCCTGTGCTTCAACCTGTGCGATCCCCTCCTGAGGAACGCCTGCGTGCTGCAGCTCCTGCAGGAGATGTATCTGTTGCAGCTGCAGCAGTGCTGCATCTGCTGGCTGTTGCTGCTGGTTCTGCTGCTGCAGGACCGCATTCAGCTGGTCCACTAGCTGCTGCTGCAGCTCACCCTGCTGCTGCTGCTGCTGCTGCTGCTGCTGCTGCGCAGCTACAGCGTTGCCGGCAGCAGCATTGTTGGCCATGTCAGCCGCTGCACCTGCTGCTGCAGGATCATTGCCAGCCGCATCTGCGCCAGCTTCCTCCTGCGCTGGCGCTGCATCGCTGCTCGCATCATTGATATCCAGGATGCTGATCGCGGACAAAAGTGCAGTGCGGGCGGCGCTACGCAGCAAGTGGGCTGTCGCTGCTTGATTCTGCGCCGCCGCCAGTGTGTCCTGCACGGCGTCCAGCAGCTCGCTCCGGTAAGCCTGCAGCGTCTCTGGTCTGTGCAAGCCAGCGCTTGGTGCCAACACAGCCTCAGCTCGTTGCGTAAACAGGCGCTGCAGCAGCTGCCAGGGCAGGCCCAGCTCCTCTGCCAGGCTGCCTGTCGTCACTGCGCGGCCTTGGAAGCCACCCAGCAAGCTGTGCAGCAGCACAGGGTGCTGCAGGGTGTACTGCAGTCGCAGGCGGCAGAAGCAGGCATGGACATACAGCGGCATCCCACAACACAAACTGAACACGGCGCATAGGTTGCAGAGCATGGAAGCATGCCTTGCTGTTCAGATGCCAATGCTTTCGGCAAAACACGCCACAGTAGCAATGGAAGCAGTTTGCAGGCATGAATGCAAGCTATGTACAACCCTGTGAGGACACAAACACACAATGCCACCAAGCAAGCTGCTGCACAGCACCAAACCTGGCATGTGCATTGCAGCTGGTTAGCTTGCTGCTGCTGCCCCTGCTGCTGAAAATGGCAGGCTTGAGTTCAACCAGCAGCTGGGGGCGCAGCGCCGACTTGTGTATGCCGACTCACCGACACGTCAATGAAGGCGGCACTGGCAAAGCATGCGAGTCGCTCCAGCTGCGCGACAGCAGCAGCATCGCCAGCGGCGCAAGCCCTGCGCAGGTGCCCGCCGATGGAGCCTTTAACTATGCGCATCACCATCATCATCTCGTTAGGCTCCCGCACCCCGTGTAAGCCCTGCGCTGCTCTGTGCAGCTGCAGGGCACGGGCGAAGTCGCCTGCTTCAGCTGCCGACTGCGTGGTAGCGGTCAGGGCGTAGAAAGCAGTCTGCTGCTGCTCCTTGGGTATCAGCTGGCGCTGCTGCAGCCACACCACCCTCACTGCCGGTACCTGGAACCAATCAAACAGTTTGAACCAGCCCGTTTGATCACGGTCATAACAGAACAGCAGCCTACTGTTGAAGCCGATGCCTGGGTCTGCTGAGAAGCCTGCTGCAGCTGCCTCCGCATCTGCAGCTGCATCGGTCGCTAATGCAGGGTGTTGCGTGCCGCGGTGCTTTGCAGGAACAGGCGTGCGCAAGTACTGCCGCAGCGCTGCCTCCATGCCCTGCTGCAGCACCAGCAGCTGCCACAGCAGGTCTGCCATCTGCTGCCGGGACGCATCCTCAGCTGCGTGCCACTGCTGCTGCTGGCTGGTGCCTGGGTAGTAGCGTGCGTCTCCAACCCTTCTCGGCAGGGCTAGGTGCAGCGCTGACGTCAGCTGCTGCAGGGATAGGCACGACCAATCAAGGTGTGGCAAGGCGGCAGCTGCTGCTGCCTCTTGCTGCTGCTGCTGCTGCTGCTGCTCTTCCTCATCCACATTCTGCTGCTGCTGCTGTTGCGTGCTGCTGCCTGCCTGCAGCAGCTGGCGCCAAGCCTGCAGGTTGCCTGCCTCTGCAGCAGCCTCCAGCAGCACCGGCAGCTGGTGCCGTGGCGCTGCTGCAGCTACATTCAGCAGCACAGCCAGCACAGGCATGCAGCCGCTGCTGCAGGCTGCCTTGTATGCTGGCCGCATGTTGGCTGGCTTGCGCTGCTTGGGCGTCAGCGCCTGCAGCAGCTGCGACACCACACCTGCAGTGGCAGCAGCAACATGTGTTGGTTTGGGCAAGCAGATCAACTGCCATTGGCGTTTCTTTGCTTTCGTACAGGTTCTATGTGGGCAAGCTAGGTGGTGATCTTCACCTACCTGCTCGCAAGTTTCACATGAGGTGTACCGCACACCAGGTTAGAGTTTGTTTTGGGACTTACCTTGCCCCACCCAATTTATACAGGCTGTATGTGCTAGCAGCACAATCAACACACGGCAGGTCTGCTGAAGTGCCACTCCTGAAATCCCATTGCTACCTGCTGCAGAAAGGCTTGGGCCATCATGTTTGAGTGATGCAGCGAGCACAGGCTTCATCACATCACGCCCTTGGCGGCATACGTAGTGCCCGACACTGCCACCGCAGCACCAGCACACCAGCAAGCACGAGTGCAGCAGACTGGCACGGCAAACCAGCACACATAGCATGAACCCGGCTGCCGAACCATGTTGACAACATGGATAAAAGAAACACCAACCACCAAAGAAACATCACTGCGCACCTGCTGCCCAGGGGTCAGTCCTGCCTGCCGCCATCTGCAGGTGCTGCGGGGCCACCAGCGCTGCGCCTCTCTTGAAAAAGGCGTACAGCTGGCGAGCTTCAAGCACTTCCTGCAAGCACTCTTTGCTGCTGTGGCGCGCTGCATAGCACAGCAGCAGCCTGATACGCAGGGGCTCACCCAGGCTGCTCGGAGATACCAGCAGCTGCCGCAGCATGTGCGCATCGCCGCTGGCGAGTGCTGCATAGCTGCAGGCGAGGTCAGTGCGCAGGTGCATTCCTCCCAAGCCGCCAGCGCAGCCTTCGAACCAGTGCTGAGGGAACAGGGCGCAGTCGCGCAGGGAGCGCTGGTGCTTCAGCAGCTGCCGCAAGAGGTCTGCATCGCAGGACTTGGCTGCAGGACGAGTGGTGGCAGGCAGGCAGGTGGGCAAGCAGGCAGGCAGGCAAGCAGGCAGGCAGGCAGGCAGGCAGGCAGGCAGGCAGAGCACATGCTTGAAGGGCTGGGCAGAGGGCAGTTGAATGCTAGGTGGTATCAGCGGCAGCACTTGCTCAGGGCGTTCCTGGTGTATGTACAGCACCCAGCCAAACAATTAACAAGTTCACTTGACAGAGCCAGCATTACATCCTGTGATTCCAACTGCTTCCTGCAAACTGCTAGGCAGGTGATGATGACAGATTCCTGCAAGGCTTATCCAATGCTGACAAGCTTGACTGCATCAATACTGAATATGAAAAGGCCCTATGCAAGTTCACCTCCACTCACCAGCATAAGCAAGCATGACAGAGGTAAGACGCGGGGCACAGGCAGAACAGCGCATCAAGTGCACGGCCCTTTGCTAGCAGCTGCTGTGCCCGCCGCACTGTGGAAAGGCAGCAGCTTACAATCCAGGGGGAGAGAACAGTACCCTTCACAGCGCTGCTGCCGCTGCAGCATAGTGCGTGCTCTTGCTGATGCCCGCCTGGCTGCAGCGGCATGCGCAGATAAGGCTGCTGTGTTCCATGTGGCTATCGTCACAGCTGCAGCCTTGTCAGCCAGACCTGCACAAGTCTCCTGCTGCTGCTCCTGCTGCTGCTGCTGCATCCATCCGTGGACGCGCAACATGAAAGCAGCAATCTGCTCAGGGCTGGCATGCCTGTGCAGCTGCCATGTCAGCGCCGCATACTGCCAGGGCCTGTCAGGAGCACGGCTCCTACGCCAACACAACACCAATGACAATGTTATTGCTAAGACAGGGTTGCAACAGAAGAGCCAATGTCCTGCTGTCAAGGATCCTAGGCAGTGGAGAATGTCGTGAACAGGCGGTTGTCTGCTGCTTGAAAGATGGTGTTGCCCACGCACCTGTTGTGTGCTGCAAACCACTCTAAACGAAAGGTTGAAGAGTCCACAGTTTTACTTGCCCTCTTGCAGCAGCTGGCGAAGGACGTTGGATCCGGAAGCAGCAGGGCAACAGATCGCCAAGTGAGCGCATCCAACTCGTTGAGAGCCATCCTCCCCTTGTCCAGCAACTCAGCATATTTTTGCACATTCGTGCATATGACGACGATATTCCAACCTATGGTGTCTTCAGACTTTGCAACAAAGACAGGCATGTGTAACCGTTCAACATCATTGCTCTTCTGCGCGAAAATACCTTCGCGGTGATGAGACAATCAGCGTGCTCGATACCACAAATTGT
This sequence comes from Scenedesmus sp. ARA3, assembly GCA_004335835.1. Taxonomy (NCBI): domain Eukaryota; kingdom Viridiplantae; phylum Chlorophyta; class Chlorophyceae; order Sphaeropleales; family Scenedesmaceae; genus Scenedesmus; species Scenedesmus sp. ARA3. The sequence goes on from RWJK01001953.1 coordinate 61,341, forward strand.
TTTGTAAAGATTGTAGCATAATCATCTGAGAGAACACGCCAACACGTCCGTTGCCTCTGCTCCCCTCTGGAACTGCTTACCTCTGGAACTCTGGACGTGGACCGTCCACGGTGGTAGTGTCCAGCACAGCAAAGAAACAGGCAAGCATTTGCGCTTAACCTTTATCAATTGCAGTTGAAAATTTATAGGGGACCAAAATGCATGTGCTCGTGCTCACATGGCTAGATGGTGCCTTGCACCCCATTAACGGCCCTCGCAGGACTTGCAAGACAAGCCTCTGCTATTCCAGAATGCCAGAAACAAGAGGCGGCACAACGGGTTGTGATAACACATACACCCACCCTGGCCCAGGGTAGCTGGGCGGCCTAGGGCCATCCCAGACGTAGTGCATGTGCAAGACGAGACGTAGACGTGCTGCTGTGCTGCACATCCTGCAGCTTCACAGCATGCCATGCAAGCAGAGCGAGCACACACCAACCACAAACCACTACAGTAATGTACAAGCACACCTATGTACGCAATTACCCTCTGCCGCTGGTAAGGCATCAACTACACAGCTTCTATCGCTGCTTCGAGTTGCGCAGCGTGGCCACGTGGCATGTGGCAGTGACAGGTGCTACTGCTGCTGCCACCATGCCCGCTGCTGCTGCTGCTGCTGCTCCTGCTGCTGCTGCTGCCTTTTTCTTGGGTTGCCGCTGCTGCCCCGCTGCACCTGCTGCTGTTGATGCAAGGCTTGACTACAAACTGGCTGGCCACCCAGAGCTGGACTGCTGCCACTGCATCAGCTGCTGCACGTGAAGGCTGCATAGGCTGACTACACGCGCTCCAACCTCATCCCGCATGCTGCCATGCGCCTGCAGCCCTTCTTGTGGCTCCTCCAGCCAGCAGCCTGGCAGGCAGCACTGCAGTAGCGGCAGCCACACCCCGCACACGCATATCGCGCTGCTGCAGCCTCTGAAACACCACCCAGCTCCATGCACCGGGCGTTGTTGCACACCACAGGCAGCGGCGCAACAGCCGTCAGCGCCTTGCAGAAAGCCAGTGCGTGCGTATACATACGCGTTACATTGTCTGCTAGCTGCTGCTGTGCTGGGGTGACTTGGCAGTGTGCGGCAGCCTCAGCAGAGTTCTGACACGCAGCAGCGGCACCAGCTGGCTTCTTCCACTCTTCTTGGTAAGCTGCAGCTGCAGCCGCCAGCTTGCGCGACTCATGCAGCCGCAGCAGGTACTGCCAGCGCACAGGCCGGCCGCTGCCACTGCTGCTGCCGCTGCTGCTGCTGTTGTTGCGTCCCAGCCTTTGGTCAGCTGGCGTGCCGCCTGTGCCTGCTGCTACCGCTGCTGCTGCTGCTGCTGCCCCGGCCGCTTTGCTGCCTGCACTGCTAGCTGTTAGCAGATCAACCTGCACCAGTTGTAGGACCTGCTGGACATCATCACACACTACGAGCGCGACTTTCAACAGGTGCTGTTCCATTGTTTTTTTAACTGCAGCCTCATGCAGGCGTAACAGGCTCTTGCTCAACAGCACAGCGAGCAACATGGCGCTGGCTTTGGCCTGCTCCTTGCTGCTGCTGCTGCTGCTGCAGGCTGCTGCCTCGTTTGCAGCATGCTTTGCTACTGCCTTCAGCGCAATAGAGACGTTCAACAGGCGGTCCAGCACCCCATGCGGACCGGCCAATTCATGTGGCTCGGCAGCTGTGTTGCTGGCGCTCTGCGTGTCAGTCCACCGCTTCATCATGCTGCACAGCGCTGAAGCCAGCGCTGCTGCTGCTGCTGGGTTGCTGAGCAGCTCCAGCAGCCCTTTCGTGCCTATCCTTGAGCACCCCTGAGACACACAGAACACCAGCTGTGCAGCAGTTACCGCGTCCAGCTGCCCTGACCTTGCGCAGATGTCCAGGAACTGGAAGTAAGCCATGGGGTGCTTGTGTGCCAGCTGGCTGATGAACAGGCCGCTGCGGGTGATGAGGGCGGCATCTGTGCCACCTGCAACAAGATTTGGCCAGCATCACCACCATCTGAGGAACAGCGGTACGCAGCAAGAATGCATCACAGTGCACTTCGCATTGGAGACTCAGACAAGCTGCCGATAGCGGCTGCACAGCTTGTGTTCTGTAGGTACCAGGCGGCCCTGCAAGGTCAGCTATGCAGGCACCTAGCAGCACATGGAGGGGAGGCGATTGCAACTGGATGCCGGATCAAGGTGCTACTGCAGAAACGCTTGAGGCATTGCTGGCTCGGCACAACTGCAACCGTATCAGAGTGGGTCAATTGCTTGACAAGGATGCCCTGCATTGCTTTGAGCAAATAGTGTGTTGCCAACACTGCTAGTTGCAGGGGGCAGCAACAGCGAGGTGTCAGCTGGCCGGCCACTCACGTAGGTTTGGCTGCAGAACCTCCAGCAGACCAGGCACTGCCATGCCGGGCGCCAGCTGTAGATGCCTGTCAAGCTTGCTGCACTGCATAGCCAGTGTCAGCCCCAGCAGCAGCACCTGCCCGCCACCCTGCTGCAGCAGCTGCATCGGCTGCTGCCACTTCCCACCGGTCCACAGCATGCTCGACTGCCTCTGCAGCAGCCGGCAGCACCTTGACAGCAACGCTTCTGATGCTGACAGTTGCGCCCGCACCTGCTGCACTGAGCTGCCATCCTCGGCTGCATCTGCTGCTGTGTCTTCCTGCAGCAGCGCCTGCTGCTGCTCTGCTGACAGCAGCATGTACTGTCGCTGCCACTCCACGGCAGCCCGCAGCAGCAGCTCTGCTGTCAGCTGCAGCGCCGCTGCAGACAGCACACAAGAGCTGCTACTGCCGCTGCTGTGTACGCTGTGCCACTCTAGGTTGTGCAGCAGCACTGAGGTCATAACCACAGCCGTTGAATAAGCCCGATGTGGCGCGTCTCAGCAGCTGCACCATTCCCTGCGCTGAGATGCTCGTCAGCTTCATCTTGTGCCCTCAGTAGCGCTGCTGATGGCAGCAGCTGCAGCAGCAGCCCGGCCTGTGGATCCGGCAGCAGCAGCAGGTCCCCACGCAGGTGCTTGCCCAGCTGCTGTGACAGCTGCCGCCCCTGCTGCTGCTGCTGCAGGGTCTGCAGGCTCTGCTGTATTTGACAGCAGCTTACTGCAAGCAGCTGCAGCGCAACCTCAGCTACAGCTGCGTGTGTTGAGAACAAGCTGCTGCCATCTGCCATGTGGCGCTTTACCTGTGCGTGGGCAGACAGGCGGCTTGCAACAATCGCAATGTCGTGCGCAATGATTGTGAGGCGCTCCTCGCTGCTCACACCGCTGCTGCTGCTGCTGCTGCTGCTGCTGCTGCTGCTGCTGTCACGTGCACCTCGGCCGCTGCTGCTGCTGCTGCTGCCACGCTGCCACCTGGCAGTGCCCGCATCAGGCCTGCAGCCACTGCATAGTTCAGCAGCTGCTGCAGCAGCTCAGCGGCCCAGAACCAGTTGAGGCCAGCATTGCAGTCAGGTGTTATTGTGCTGACTGTCATCCTGGCGAGCCTTAGTGTCCGAAACATGCTCTCACAGCTGAGTGGCTGCCCTGCTGCTGCAAGCATTTGTGTACACTGCCAAATGAAGCCAGGCAGCAGCTCAGGCAGGCCTGCAGCAGAGATCAAAGCAGTGCAGCAGTGGCAGCGTGCTGCAAGGTTAAAGATTGTCCATGTGACAATCAGCCTAGCTGTTCAGACAGGCCCTAGGGCGATGAGGCAGGCAGGTAGTGCTCGACTGTACTGCCCAGCTCAGTGACATGCACCACACAACATTCATCTTTTCAAGTGCAGTTGCAGCGCCGCACAGGTGCTGGTCTGCAGGGAGTGCCGACACAGGCTGCTGCTGCTGCTGCTGCTGCTTGTCAAACAGCCCCGCTCACCAGTGCGGTCCAGCTCCTCTACAGCTTGCGCCTTCAGCTGTGCGTTGCTGCTGTAGCAACTCAAGAGCTCCAGTAGGGCACATAGCTCTGCTCACAGCACACATCCACGAGCAAACGCACACAGCAGGCCCAGCAGCCTTCAAGACAGGCCTGACAGCAGAGCCCAAGCAATGCACTGCACTGTGCAGCAGTGCTTGAAGCTGCAGGCGGTTGCTGCAAGGGGGTGGACAATGTTTGCTGCTGTGCATGTGTGTGCGCTGCCGTCTGCATTGATGTGCGTCTGGCTTGCTGCAGAGAGCCCCGCTCGCAATCCTTGCCTGAAGCAGTCAGGAACTGCAGGCTTAATGCATGAACAAAGCTGCTGTGCTGATGTAATGCACATTGCCACAGCTGTCGCCGTGCCAGGAGTTGACGCTGTTGCCATTGCAAGCTGGCAAGGTTCTGCTGCTGCTGGTGTTGATGCTGTCCCCACGCACCTTGACCAACATTCATCCACAGGGTGCGATAGTAGCTCATCGGCTCCTGTGCTGCCTTTTCAGGCAGCAGCAGCAGCTCTGGCCGCTGCTGCAGCCACACCAGCAGCTGGGCAAGCGTCGCCACTGGCCGCGCAGCAAGCGTGGCCTGCAGGAACTCATCTGCGTACTCAAACTTCTCCTCTGACTGCAACAGGAGCAGTCCGTCCACACACCCCCCTAGGTCCACGGCTGCATCGTTTGTCTGCTGCAGTAGTGCTACTTGTTTGGCACCAAGGCGGTCTGTTGGGGGCCGCTGCAGCAGCTTCACTTGCGCTGACTGCTTCCATAAGCGGCTGAGCAGAGACGCTGCAGCGGTACCCGTCTTGCACAGCTGCAGAACAAGACAATGAAACAGGCCATGAGTACAGTGCTTGCTGTTTATGCCAGGAGGCTACCAATGTAGCAGAAGCAACTATGCTACAGCTGCTGCTGCCACTGCTGCTGCCGCTCATGCTGCTTTTTGCGACATTCGTGCAAGCAAGCCACAGCGTAATAATGCAACTAGTCCTTATTCCTTTGTTCAACGTGTTTTGATGCTGTACCTGTGCAATTAGCTCGGTCACCGGCAGGCGCCCTGCTTTGTATTCCTCCAGCAAGCTATCCATGGCCCCACCACAATCAATGAGTCTGACAAGGGATGTTGCTCGCTGGATCCTTTGATATCAACGGACAGTTGCTGGCGCAATTCGTCAGGGGTGTGAGTGCAGAAGTTGTTGTGAGTGAAGTTGTAGCTGCAGCCCGCCCGAGCCGTGCTATTTTGAGCAGAGGTTTGAGTATAGTTTGACACGAAGCAGCTTATACGATTGCTTTGCGAATGCTGTTAAATATAGCCTTCCAGGTGCCGATAAAACCTCATCCCCGGGTCTAGACTGGCACTCACCTGTTACACTGGACTGTTACGCACCGCTTGTACTGGTGGTCTCAGCAGCAGGTGTGTCAAGCAAGTCACTGAATGTTTCACACGATGTACCCTGCACTTCAAGAGAGGGTAGTTACAAGTGGGTCTCAGCACCATCTACAACAGGGTGATCATCACCTAGCAATGATTGCATGGTCCGAGACCCGAGTATTGTATTTTTAGCTCAAAAGGTAATTGAACAGCTGCATACAGCCGTCTGCTGGGGGCCCATATAACTGTGCTAGCAGCGCTGTTCTGACCTCCACGTATCAGCCGCCGCCTGACAAGAGCTGCTCTTGTTGCGGCAACATGTGCACGCCGCAACACCACACGGCCTTCTCTATCTCTCCTCCTCCGTTCTCGCTGTCTTTTACCGCCAGACTCACTGGATAAAATCTGCCACAATTGCTACCCATCTTGGGAATAAACCTCGCCCGTTTGGGGAGCCAATGACAGGCTCATTGGGCAAAGAGATATCAAAAGCTGGACGATGCAAGAGCCATAGGCCCTTTCAACAGTCAAACCTACCAAACTCCACTCAATACCCACTTCAGGCGCAGCCCAGGAAACTACCCTCAACTGGATGGTCATCTGGCTGCACTGCTGCCGCTGCAACAGCAGCTGCACTTGCTGACTGTCCCTCAACACTCCACCCTCATGCCGCATGCTGCCATGCGCCTGCAGCCCTTCTTGTGGCTCCTCCAGCCAGCAGCCTGGCAGGCA
>RWJK01001954.1:453-75791 GCA_004335835.1 Scenedesmus sp. ARA3
CGTGCGCGGCTGGTGCGAGCCGGTCCTCAGCGGCTGTGCTTGCAGAGTGCAGCGCGGTCAAACCTATGTTGTTACTTTTTCATTGGTAACACGACGAGTTCTGGGATGCTTTGTGTGGCTGCAGAGGCTGTTCCGCCCGTACTTCTGGGAGTACAAGTGGGGCACCAATAAACGTAATGCTGGAGTTTCGAGCGCTGAATCGATGCTTGCATCAACCGGCAATACAACAACCGTCAGGCTTCTTTTTGCAGCCTACTGTATGGCTTCAGCATGCCCATCTTGCTTAAATGGAGAAATTGACATCGGCGTTATCGTGTAGCCAAATAATATTGCACATGCAATCAACAGCAACTGACTGGCTTATGTGCCAACAACCAAGCTAAGGTTGTATTTTTTTCTTGTTACTAAGGCAATCATGCTTTGTCAGGCTGCTCAGCCAGCTCACCAGCTCCGCATTCAAAGGGCTTGCAGAAGCGTTGCCCAGGCTGGCCTGTCTTGGTCTCTTGATACGCGGTGGTCATCAACGCTGCAAGGCACGGGCAGGCAACAACACCGGGTGCTTAGCGTCACGGTGGCATGCTCGGTACCTTGTTGCGTATCCAACATTATGTCTGTTGGCCTTCGATCATTTCTACCTGAGGTTATGTGTGGCGTGCACTACGCAACAAAGTAGCATAGCTTTCAGTGTTGCAGTGTAGGCTGCAGCGCAGCATATGAACAAATGTATGACAACATTGCACTGCACCGTCATGATGATGGTGTTTTGTTTTGGGGCAAAGCGCAATCAAGTTGCGAGTGGTAGTTGTGTGTTGAGTGGGCAAAAGACTGGTTGATAAGCCCACCACAAACACTTGTCTGTATTGGCCTCACCTGATTTGATTGCCATGGGCGACCAGCGTGGGTAGCGTTGGCGGATCAGCGCCGCCAAGCCAGCCGCATGCGGTGATGCCCTGTGGATCATAGCATGGTAATTGTTGGCTTGTGAGATGTCTGAGCAAGCCTAAACCACTGTTTGTTTGCTTTCAGTTGTTTTCAGACGGTTCATGCAATCATGGGCCGTGGTTCAAATTTGAAGTTGCTGTTGTTGCGCACTACGCCAAATCACACAAGCGACATGGGGATCTCTAATGACACCGTGGGGGCCAGGCTGTGTGGGCCACGCACATGCTTGAGGCAAGCATGTCAGACCAGCCTAGTGAAACCATACTCTCAGAGTAGTGAGATGCCTGAGCAACGTGACTGTGCTCAGTGTTGCGGCAGCGCCGCCTGCAAATGTTGGAGTCGTTGTCTACCTACATGCTTGTCCCTGACAGGAAGTTGTTGTCGAGGCCTGTCTTGTTCTTGGACACTGGCGCATAGACGTCCACGCCAGGCGCACTGATGTCAGGCGTCAGGAAGGAGCCTGCTCAAGGCCATGGTTGCATGAGCCAACATGCCTCAGCTTTGTTGCTGCGTCAAGAGTTGATAAGGTTGATGCAGAGTCTGACGGCTTCAAACTGTCTTTCGGCTGGTTTAGCACCCACTTACAACCACTTGTCTGCGTACGAGCAGTGCGCACTGCATGCGTGCCGGTAGTGTGTCTGGACAAAAAAACATGATGCATGCCCCATGTCTAAGACGTTCGTGATGCTAGTTAAACACATGGGCCTGCTAGCAAGACAGCCTTTGTAGAAATGCATGCCATTCGCTAGCCAACCTGTCTAGTGCGCACCTCTTGCTGCTTGTGTCGGGCCCCTGCTTGAGAAGCTCGCCATCTGTGGCGCTAGTGCATTGTTTGCAGTGACCGAAGGCATGAGCTTCACGGAAGCTCCTGCTGTAGCTGCATAGTTGCGTAGAGCTTCCCTGGAATCCGCCTTGAGATGCACATGCGGCACGCTCAGGATCTCTGTCATCACATCTGTGGCACCATCAGGCACATTGAACAGCAGCATGCCAATGCCGCCGGCCCGCTTGACCTCTTTCGCCTTGTCAGCACGCGCGCTCACCCCCCTGTCGCACACCTGCGCAACATACGTTGTGCGTCAATGGCAACACGTTGGGCTGGCAGCAACAGTGATCCAGCAGGAGGGTTGGAGCTAATGCAAGGGTCATGTTCACAGCTGACATACTTCGAAGCACTCTGAATAAACAGAACACACACGTATTGTAACAGATTTGTTGCTGCCAATGCTCGAACTAGCTGCTTGAGGAAGTTATCCAAGGGTGTCTCACCACAATTGTACCCGCCACTTTCTTGGGGTCTAGTGTGTTGTTGAAACACTTTTGGGCGTCGGCTGATGCAGCGCTTGGCAGGGCGGCAACGTTGGCAAGCAACAGGCGCGCGGGGCCGACGGCTTTTGCAAAAAAGCCTGCCCCCACATACCGCTTGCCATTGGCTTGGACAGTAGCAGAGATTTGTCGCGAGTGCGTGCTAGCTGCGACCACTATCGCGTATGGGTAAGGGTTCTGAACAGTGCCGGGGTTGGGTCCGGAGTTGCCAGCAGCAAACACCATAGTGACGCCAGCGGCTGCCCAGCAATCGTAGTCAAAAAAGCACATGTACACAAGTGTGATGAGCACATTGTTTGATCGCCACAACCATCACATTCAGCTGCGCACCATGCACGGCGTGCCTAACAGTACTAGCACGCATGCATGCTTACTAATGTCGATGCTCAGCCTGAGCAACTGAGCCAGTGGCATGGTCACAGCTGCTCAAAGGAAATAGCATGTTGCGTATCAGACGATGATCGTCACAACAACAACATCACAACAGAATGAAATGTGTATGTTGATGTAGAAGTTGTTATCACTATACAGCAGCTCTTGCATCACACCCACCTGCAGCATTCATGACCGTCAGAGAATAAGCATCCACAAGAGTTCTTCCAGGACCACCCAAGCTCAAGTTGACGATGTCGCAACCATCTGCATTTGCAAACGCCGCATCGTTGATGTTGTGGGATGCATGTATCATATGGTTTGAGGCTTGAAAACATGGCATGTCATGAGCAATATTGCAGAGGAGTGTGAACCTCAGGTTGTGACATAGCTGTCACTGTAGATGCAGATGTAACACATGTGTTACTGATTAAGCATGGCCGGTGACTGCAAACCTGAGCTGCTTGAGGCAACATTACAACAAGTATTGGCAATGGCATGACACCATCATGAACACCTTCCAGAGTGATAAGGCAGGCAATCTCTCTGCTACGTTGCTGCAGCCGCACGCAAGGCATACTGCTAAGCAGGTATGTCAGTGGTAGCTGACTGACAGGCTGCATGGCATGCAACCTTTGATGTGGCCATTTGACCCCTGATGTTGCAGCCACACACGCACCAGCAACAGCCTTGTCTAGGGCGGCTACAATATCAATAGTTGTACCGCCACCGCTCTCTCCCCAAAGCGCCTGGCAATGCAACAACAAATGTGACATGTCAAGTGAGCTGTGGCACCAGCGGCTACGAAGGTGGATGTTGTGGAATTCCACAAGCAGGGTGGCGAACACAAGGTTTGAAGGCTTATATCATATACCTTTGAGCACGACGTCCCACACTCAACACATGATTGTCAGATCACAGTTGAGGTATCCATCAGGTATCATGCATGCCGCACCCTGGCATACTGCTTGTCACGTTGCAAATGGGGTTTATACGAGGGGTGATGTTTTGTATGGGCACACCATGCCTCGATGGCAAAGCTGCACTTGCATTCGACAAAACATGCAACGTGCACCACCATGCACCAGTAATGGATATTGTGATAAGTATATCATCACACCCCGGACACACGCCCAGCACATCCAGATTCTGGAATGTGACCAGCCAGAGTTGTTATACATGGGCGCTCACACATGGCATGCACGGCTGGTTGAGCCCCAAACAACCATCATTGCAATTGCTAGCACCCAATATAGCACGGTGCACAACGGTCATCGTTGTGTTAGTAACACGGGGGTTTCACATGAACCAAGCAGCATCAGCAGCAACCACTATATGCTACAGAGCTCCGGTGAGGCTGAGCTCTTACCTTGTACATTGCTAGGCGAGCTTTTGGCGCCATGCCCGATATCACAAGCTTTCCATTGCCGCTGATGTCCACGCGGTTGCCGCCAGCAGTAGCCTACAAGGCAAAAGGCATTACATGCAGCACAAGTAAAGGCAACTCAACCACATGCATGTGATACACATGTGTGCTCACAACACGTAAATCAGCTAGGCGCCAGGCAAACACATGCATGCTCTGGCTTTGATCAACCTTGTCTGCTGGGTTTTAGGACTGCTGTATGCAGCACACCATCGCATGAAAGCATACTTAGCTGACTGTTGTGCACACAGCAGTTGCAGCGCGCTGCATAACTCAGCATTGCTTGCAGGAAGGCACAATAAGCTGACCGATACATCTGTGGCATAACCAATGCATGCGTGCCCGGCACACCATCACATGCGTGCCATGCATGCATGCCATCATTGGTACATGCAGGCACAGGAATCTCACCGATACGTGCGTGCCATGCTCATCGCCGTCCCTGCCAAGCAATGCAGCCAACAGTGGGTCGTCATTGTTTCTGTAATGTAGCAGCATGCTCTTAACAATCCGCTGCTGCTGTTTTGTTAGCAAAAATTGTTGGAATAGCGCCACCGCCGGGTCAACACCATCAGCACTGCTGAGTGGCGCTACCCCAACAGCTTTACTAGCAGAACAACAGCAGCGACAATGTCGCGGCGACAATGTCACATTGAGCAGCACATAAGGGTGCACATGGAGAGCAGTGACGGCCCCCTAGGCGCACTTCAAGAAAGACTTACAGGTTCTGATACAATCTGGTGGTCTAGCGCGACCAATCAGAAGAGGTGTACACCTCAACATGTTGTGTACTGCATGTCATGCTGCACCGCATGTACGTGCCACGGAACCTGCTGCTACAAACACTGTTCCACATCACAACATGTGCACACAACACAAACAGCACATGTGCCCCCAATCAAGAAAATATTTACATGTGACAGATGGCGAATGGCACATGGCGCATGGCAGATGGCATATGCTGTTCTGTACTGTGGAGGAAGCTTGCAGCAGTATAGCAGCTGCAGCGCAGCAGCTCCAACAGCAGCACATTGCGTGCTGGCAGCACTGCTTTATGAACTATGGCCAGGTGCTGCATGTTGTGCCTCACCTGCACGAGTCGAAGTCGCCGGCTGGGATGCTGCCGTTGCTGCCCCGGAGGCCCTTGGAGAAGGCCTGGCAGCCGATGAGCTTGCGGCTGAAAGCAGCAAGACAAGGGCAACTGATGATGAACAACAAGTGCAAGTGTGCAGAGCCTCTTGCAGCTGGCGTGTGGCACGGAAAGAAACACAAGTGCTGATCATCAGCAATGTACATGTGGCCATGCCGTCACAAAACAAGTGTAGCTGGGGGCTCACTTGCATGTTCCCGCTGGGAAGGCTTCTCCAACAGGGCAGCTCCCGCTGTACAGGGCGTTACTGTATACAGTGTAGGCGTACGCACCGGTGTCGCTGCTGGTGTTGTTACGATCTGAGAAGCTGGGGTGCTCGGGTTCGATTCCCGTGTCAATCACGCAGATTGCAACGCCCTCGCCTGCGCTGCTGGGGCCGCCCAGCTGGTCCCATGCGCCACCGCTGCCGCTGCTGCTGCTGTTGCCCTCTAGGCCAAGAAACCCTGGCGTAGTGAAGGTGGTTCTGTGCATCCATTGCACCCGCTCCACTGTTGACACGCGTGGATCTCGTCGCAGCGCTGCGAGCTGCTGCGCAGACGTCACACGCGCAGCAAAGCCTGCCAAGAGGTACTTGTACTTGTACAAAACATCCTCGGCTGCCACGCTTGCAGCAGCAGCCACAGACACTGACTGCTCCTCCAGGAATGCTGCGTATGCAACAACAGCTGCGGTGCTGACATCAAGCTTTGGGGATGCTGAGTCATCGCTGCTTATGCTGGCTGCTTGCACGTGTGTGGCCTCGTAGCCGGAGACATCACCCTTGTACGTTGCTGCGGGTGCATTATCAAGGACAACGATGTAGCCTGCTACATCCAGTGCACTGCCTGCAGGACGAGCCTCTGACATGCTCTGCAGAGCAAGCACGGCAGCTGGTGGTAGCATCAGTAACAACAGCAGTACAGTTGCTGCTGCTGCTGCTGGCGCAGCTGACCATGATAGGCGGCCCATATGACTGCTGTTGATCACTAATACAAATGTCCTGGCACGCCTGCAGTCTCTGTTGCAGCAGGGCAGGCACAAGCAGCAGAGGCAGCTGGTAAGCCAGGGCTTGCAGTTCTTAGCTGCGTGCGCCTACTGCTGCATGACAGTGATTGGGCATCAGGAAGTTGGGCGCGGCAGGCATGCCTAGCTGACCTGCACCTGGCCATGAATGTTAATATCAATATCTGTATGGTCTCCTATTCCGTCATGAGCACGCTAGTATGCTACATGTGCTCAGCCAGCAACAGCAACGCCAGCTGTCCCTGAAGACTCCTGTGCAGTGCGCACGTGACAGCACATGTGCCAGCAGTATGGCTGCATGCTCGATGCTAGCTGGCCATGAAGCAGACACAACCGCATGTATGGCTTTGGTTATCCCTGAACAGCAATCAGCAGCTGCTTGGAGGCGTGCATGCTGCAGAACACGCGCTGGGTGCCTGGGGAGGCCTGCTGCTGAAGCAGCCGTGCTGCCTGCAGGTTGCCGGGGCACGTGCTTGCTTCGACATAGACTTTATTTATCACTTTAAATTCTATCATCGATCGTCGGAGCCAACAGCGCCCACCTGCTGAATCAAAGAACCTTTCGGAAGTGCTCCCAATAGATGTCTGCACCACGCCACTCAAATCACCGATAATTCGACTATATCGATCAGAAAGTTACCGTTCGACTTTTGGGTACGAGAAATGCTCGTGCACATCAAACAGGGCAGTGCACTGAAAGGCCTGGCGGTGGAGGTGGTATCAGTGGCACGATCGCAAGGCTTCATGTTCTGCCTGACGATCGCCAAACCAGACAATTTTCGGTCCATTGAATGGAACCGTATGAATACTTCCGTAAGTACTCTCTGGACAGCTGACACATGGCGCCCGCATCATACTGCTGTCACTTCTTCCACCAGACCTTCAGCACGCTGTTGTGTGTCAGCTGTGCTTGCAAGTATATCGTACGCAGCGTAAACGACCTTATAAGTTCATCGCATGTGAAGGGCTCAGCGCGCTACGTGGCGCACAGCCTATCGCGGGCACTTCCGAGGGGTTCTTCAATCAGCAGGTGGGTGCTCGATCTGCTGGCTGACAGTACTTTTTGATAACTGGATTTTTGAGGGATTCGCATAGCCACGCGGGTAGCCGGCCAGCAGCATCAGCACAGCTGCTCCAGCAGCAGGTCATCTAGCTCTGTAGATCTGCTGCCTTGAGTACATGGAGTCCTGGCGTCCAACGCATACTCTCCTGGTGGAGTCTGCAGCATGCACGTCGCCATTTAATGACATTTCTTGCAGGAGTTGTCAATGCATACATGCAATTTTGGCCCTACATCACCCAGCAAACTTCGGTCATTGGAGGTACTACTTCCACTTTTTTTTTGTTACCAGGGGGACGGAATCCTACTGGCTCGCTACCACAGCACAATCGGGCAAGCCCAATTGCCGGGAGCGGGAGGCGGTGCCTCACCAGCAGAACACATCACAACACCCTATACAGGAGGTGCCCAGCGCCCGGACCACAAAATAAGCAGGGGAGTCGAACCCGCACACCCCCTTGGTGTGCTACAGCTCCATTGCATACTACTTCCACTTGAAGTGCTGGCGGCCAGCTGTCGGCCAGCACCAGCGCACATGAGCTGCTCAATGACTGTTGTTGCTGCTGAGCACATGTTGCATGTGTATACTGTAAATCATTAGTCGCAACAAGAGACAATGCAAATGGCGGCTGTGAACATGCACGTTCATGCACTCGCTTCACAAAGGCACCGCTGGCACTGCGCCCGCCGCACGACACCCCTGTATCGCAAAGCTTCCTGGTTGCGTCGTGTCGGCACTCCCCTTGCCAGGCAAGCCAACACCTTCACGCGACAACAACAGCACCCAACGTATCCTGCCCTCAAGCATCCACAACAACTCGACACGCAAACATCAGCCGGCCAAGACAGCACGTAGCTGCGAGCAACCACCACCACCCCTCTCCGCAGCAGCCACAGCACCACCTACACAGCCATCTGCATCTTGATGGTCTTGTGCGGCTGGTAGTCGAGCAGCGTGAAGTCCTCTGCAGTGAAGTCGTTGATGTCCTTCTTGTCCGGGTTGATCAGCAGCCGCGGGAAGTGGCGTGGCGCGTTCTCCAGCTGCTGCTTGAGTGGCTCCACGTGGTTGCTGTACACGTGCGCGTCACCAAGAGTGTGCACAAACTCACCGGGCTGCAGCCCGCACACCTGCAGGGAAAGCCAAGGACAATGATAACATATGGACAAGTGGCGCAAGTTGGCAGGCGTGCCACGCCAAGATGATGGCCCATACAGCGGGCATGGGTCGTGACAAGAAACATGGTTGCTAACAAATCATGCGCGCATCGACAGCGCGCTGATATCGAAGCTGCATGCATGTGAAGCATGCATCCAAACAACCTGACACACATCATGTAGAATGACGCAGGGCAACAACTGTCCAATACACACGCGTCCGTTACACAAAAGGAAAATGAGGTTGCAGCGCATGCTGAGCTCCAGAAACATGATAGCTGAAAGCATCCATTTGAATGCACCAAAGTTTTGCAACCACGCTCATGGTGAGCAAGCCGTATCTGGCAATGCTGCTAGGAGCATGCTGAGCCAGGCAGGCAGGACGGCTGCAGGATAACAGGAAGGCAGAAGACCCACCTGCGCCACTATAATAGGACCATGCACAGCTGGCAATGCTTCAAGGCGCGCTGAGCTGCGCACACCGAATGACTAGGATCATATGCAACTGCCCTCTCTCAAAAACTACTAGTAACACGACTACAAAACAGCAAGTGTTATGCACCCACCTGCGCCACCATGAGTGTGAGCAGGCCGTAGCTGGCAATGTTGAAGGGCACGCCCAGCCCCACATCGGCGCTGCGCTGGTACAGCTGGCACGACAGCTCGCCGTCCGCGACGTAGAACTGGCAGCAACAGCAGAAGCAGCAGCAGCAGCAGCAGCAGCAACGTACGTCAAAGATGAGTAGCAGGATAACAGTCAGAGCACTTGGTCGCGGCGTACAACTAGCGGGCATGGATTGTAACGGGTGGGCTTGCATTTGTGGCGGCGGCAGCGGCAGCAGCAACCATCAGCAAGCCAAGTGCTGCAGTGGGGCGTGCACATGATGAGATAGGCGGCCGAAAGCTGTCAGCGCGCTGTGTCGGCCAGCGATATGTCAAGCAGTTGCAAGCACGACTACTGTGCATGCGTTCACTGATTGCACTGTCCGGCAGTTGACAACAAAACAGAAAACACAGACGGAAAGTGGTGACCATTGAGCTGCAGCTACAACCACGGCCCTAGCAACCGCCGGCTCACCTGCGCCATCATGTGGCAGGGCGGCAGCGCCATGTGTGGCTGCGCAGCCGGGTTCCACGCGGTGATGATGAGCCGCCTGCACTCGGGGTTGCTCTTGATGCGCGAGATGAGGTTTGCCAGCTGGTCCACGCCCTGGCCTGGACAGGAAAGACAAGAGAATGCAGCGGAGGCAGAATAAGATGGTTGCAATGACGACAGCAAGCGCAGGTGGGTGTTGATGCGCGAGTTGAGGTTTGCCAGCTGGTCCTCGCCCTGGCCTGAACAGAAGAGTCAAGAGAATGCAGCGGCCGCAGACATAGTCATGGCCATAATGGCAGCTCAAGCATGCGGCACTGCATGGATAGGGCACAGGTGGCTCTGAAGGCGAGAGGCGAGAGGTGATGTTTGACAGGTGGTCCACGCCCTGGCCTAGACAAAAAGATTGAGGAAGGCAGAGCAAAGCATGCAACGGCAGCAGGAGCAGCAGCAGCACTTAAGACGAGCGATGCGGGCATGGTGACCGGCCAGTCAAAAGCTTGCACCTGCCAGCATCGTCCTTTTGGCTTGTTTGACACGTATGCCACGAGCATGAACAGAAGTTGCTGCATGCTAGCAAGCTATGTGCAAAGGGCGCGTGTTCACAACAACCACGCTCCTGCTCACAACTCGCACCTGTGTAGTCGGCGTGCATGTCTGTGTACTCCGCGCCAAAGTGGCGCCACTGGAAGCCGTACACCGGCCCGAGGTCTCCCTCCTCCCTGTGGCTCAGCCCCACGCTGTCAAGGAACGCCCTGCTGCTGTTGCCGTCCCAGATGTGCACGCCTTTGTCTTGCAGCTCCTTGGCATTGGTTGAACCCCGGATGAACCAGAGCAACTCCTCAACCACGCCTGCACTCAATCAGGCGCAACAGCAGGCAGCAGGGCAATATGTTTCAGATGTGCACGCCCTTGTCTTGCAGGTCCTTGGCATTGGTTGAACCCCGGATGAACCACAGCAGCTCCTCAACCACGCCTGCAGTGCACAAGCACAAAAGGCACAGCATGTACGATGCAGTCAGGACAGATGATCAAGAGGGCATCAGCTGGGACACCACAGCCCCTCCATCTCGCCAGTCACTTGAACACGTTCCATACAGGACAGAAGCGCAGCAGGCCAGCCAGGAACGCCACCCGATGCAGTGCCTGCACTGCAGCACAAAAAAAGCAACAACAAACACGCCAATGGAAGCACCGCCACCCCAAAGCAAAGACTCACCGCGCCAGAACACGCGCTTGCTGGTGAGCAGCGGGAAGGCGTGGCGCAGGTCGTAGCGCGACTGCGTGCCAAACTTGGACAGCGTGCCGGTGCCGGTGCGGTCGCCACGCGGGCAGCCCTCCTCGATGAGCTCGCGCACCAGGCCCAGGTACTGCAGGGCGTATCACAATATAAGAGCAGCAGCAGCAGCAGCAGCAGCAGCAGCAGCAGCAGCAGCAGCAGCAGCAACAACATCAGGCATAAATCAACAACACTGATCAAGCCGCATGGTGAGTGGCAGCCTCCGCAACCAGGTCACGTTTACACCAGGCGCAGGTACTGCAAAGCGGCAGCATTGTGGCATCAGTTTGCCAGAGCATGTTGAGTGGAAAAGCGCAAGCACCAGGCCAAGTGCTGGGGCACGAAGCCGTGGTAAAGCAGCGGGGTGTTCAGCAGCTCCACGGTCTGCTTCCCAGCACCTGCTGTTGGTTCAGTTATATGGCTCACCTGGTTTTCGTCGTGCTGGCTGGCGATGGCAGGGGGCAGCACTGGCGGCTGGCCCACCACGTCCTGGCTGCTGCTGCTGCTGCTGGTTGGTGCGTCCCGTGTGTAGCACAGGAACTGGTAGCGTGTGCCGTTGTCGTACTTGGGGCGGGCAGCGCTCCAGAAGCGCCAGCTGCTGCCTGCGACGGCAGCAGCAGCAGTGACGCATGGCATCAGCAGCAGGCACATGACGCAGTCACATGACGCAGTCACATGACAGAGTGCAGCAAGTGAGGCGCAAAAGAGCATTGGCACAGTAGCAGCAGGGAGCTGGCAAACTCGGTGTGGCAGGAGCAGGCCAGCCAGACGTTGCGGCAGTGCACTTGAACCCAGTAGCGTTGACCAGCTTCATGCTCACCCTCTGCAGTGATGTCAGGGAAGTGAGTGTCGCAGGGCGGGTCTGCATCCACGCGCGTGAGGTGCACCACGCTGCAGCGGGTGCTAGCCACAGCCTCGCGGTACACCTGCGTTGCAGCAGCAGCAGCAGCAGCAGCAGCAGCAGCAGCAGCAGCAGCACAAGGCACCGTAAGACACAGGAGGTGGGTGCACTGCACTGCAGCAGCAGCAGCAGCAGCAGCAGGAAATGTAATTCAAGAAGTACAGCATGTCACTTGCTTGATGCAAGCAATGGAAAGGCAGGTACAGTGCAGCGCACTGAGCAGCGGGAGAAATGCGGTTGCTGTGTGAGGAGCAGCTGCTGGCAGCACCTTGACAATATGCCCACATGCACATGTGCACGGCTCCGTGCTGACACATTGTAATGTATCCTGGCGACCAGCATCGCAATACTGCCGCTGCTGCTGTTGCTGTGAATGCTGGCTAGCTGCACCGCACTACAGCTGCAGCTGACTTGCAACTGCCTGCCACCTCACCTGGCCACCACCGATGACAAAGACAGTCTCGATGCTGCCTGATGTTGACACATCTTCCAGCAGCGCCATTGCAGCCTCCAAACTGGCAGCATACAGCAGCTCCTCACTTGGCTGCGGCAGCTGCTGCTGCTGCTTCGCCAGTGCCTGCTTGCTGTCCTGCTGCTGCTGCTGCTGCTGCTGTGCGCTGGGTGGTGCGGTGTTCTCATCCCCTTGGCCAGCTGCTGCTGCTGCAGCTGCTGTTGGGGGAGATGGGGCCGCATCTGCTGCTGCTGCTGCAGCGCGGATGATGGGTGCCCTGGGGGCAGTGTTGCATGCAGGACCGAGTGCTGCTGGCGCTACGGCTGCTGCTGCTGCTGCTGTTGGGGGGTTGCTGGTGAGCACAATGTTGAGGCGGCCCTTGAGGGGGCGGAACTTTTCTGGGATGGACAGGAAGGTCTTTCGGCCCATGATGACTGCGTTCTTGCGCTTGGGGCTGCTGGTGGAGGCTGTGAGCTTCTTGAAGTACGCCATTTCCCCTACAGGGTGCACATGAGATGGTGTGTTAACAATGGTTGTGGTTGTTTATGGTTATGAGGATGGGCAAAGCATGCGATGGTCGTGCAGGGCGGTCAGGTGGGTGAGCATGCAGCAGGACAGGGGGAGTGGGCCCAAGCTGCACTGAGGTGCGCCTGTAAGGCATGGCCTGCAGATGTTCTGACATGCTGGGTGCATGCTCTTGCTGTCGCTTGCATCATCATCAAGCAGTACATATATTTAGATGACACCGGAGCTGTTTTCCATGATGGCGAACACGCACAGCAGCAGCACTGGCAGCTACCCAGCAGCAATAGCAGCAGTCACAACAACAGGCTGGCTCTGCTGCTTTCAGGCACGCAACAGGCACGTTCATACAAGACTTGATGTAGTCGGAGCGTTTAATGCTGCTAAGCTAGCAGCATGCAGTTGGCCTTACCTGGCAGGCTGAAAGGCAGGTCACCCTTGTTGCCGATGCCCCAAGAGCGTGTGGCAGCCACCACGATCTGGAAAGCACGCTGAGGCCGCGTACCCGTCATCTTGGAAGACTCCTCAAGGCCACTGCTTGCGGCAGAGCGCTGTGCGCGACGTGTGGCGTTCAAATTGCAGTCCGCGCCAACAGCCTTGTGACAAATATAAATATCCCTTTGCCGTTTGTAGCTATTAATAGATCAACAGTGAGGATACACCAGTAGGATCGGCTGCACAAACGATGTATGCGCGGAAGCTCAGTCCCAGAGCACTGTTGTGGCCTTTTGTATGATATAAACAGCAAACATATCAACTTAACAGAGCAGTGAGCAAATCAGCAGGTTATGAAGTAGCCTGTCGTAAATTTCCGGTCGGTTCAAATGAATGACAAAACACAACAACCCCGGTTTCAAGTTCAATGCACGCCACAATCATCAAAGAGTCATTTGGCTATGTACAACGCCCGTGATCATTATTATCTCAGCTGATCTTGCAGCTTGCCTACTACGGCTGTCGCATTGTTTGGCTGTGGAACATGGCCCTGCAGCATGCATGAAACGATGCAGCAGGCCTGCCGCTATTGCGCCGATTGAAATGACGTTCCATTTCATGTATGCATTAAGCATATTCAGCTGAATGTGGTTGCATTGTCACCAGCTGCAGACAGCATGCCTGATAACACTGCCAGCAACAAGCCAGTCCAGAAGACAGGTGCTGGCAGCATGCCCTGCCGAGGGCTTGGAAGGCAAGCATATTTCACATTATATAACCTAGGCATGCACAAACAAGAATGTTGGTCAATAAATGCCCACATGCACTTGCCAAGTTCAAATGAGAGCCAATGCGCTGGCAGCTGCGCCACCTTGCTGCAGCCTATGGCACTTATGAACACAAAAGGCACACTGCCGCATTTCATAAGAAGAAACCTGCATACTGCAAGTGACTGCTGCTCAACGGCTGGCGCTTGCTCACAGGTTTCCAGCCTCAACTGCCACTGCCTGTTCTACCATTATCAGGAAACAATACAGGCAGTGCACCAGTTGCTTGATGCCTCAACTTACATGCAGCAGCTGTCCCATCAACAATCTTCTTAGTCCTTGCCAGGCCACAAGGCATTGGCAACTGCTCTCAACTGCACACTTCATGCAGCAGCAACTGGCGCAGCTGCCCGTGCCTGCTGCCCCTTGCTACCCTGGGCATCATCGCTGCACTTGTACGTCCACTTTGGCAGCTGCTTCTTGTAATCAGGCTCAATGCACACACCATCACTGCCAGGCATGGGGCTGAACATGTTTTGGCACCAGATGCAGCCGCGCTGCTTGACACACTGCTTCTCCACATGCACGCTTGAGCAACTCTTCCCAGGCTGGCCTGGCTTTGCACTGCCTGCTGCTGCTGCTGCTGCTGGCTGTGCTGGACCTGCTGTGGCTGCTGCTGCAGTAGCGGCAGCATGCTGTGCTGGCCGGGGCTTGCTGCACTTGTAGGTGCTGTCTGGCAGGTACTGCGCTTGGTCTGGCGAGGTGCACACGCCGTCGCTGCCGGGCCAGGGCGAGTACTTGTTCTGGCACCACACGCATGCATCTGCATGGAGGCACTGCTTCCTGCAGCAGCAGGAGCAGCAGCAGCAGCGGCACACCGTGTATAACGTGATGGGGCATGAACACACATGCCTGCCGCGCAGCTGCCTGCTGCCACGCCAAGTACGCCTGGCGTCACCTGCAGTGGTAGCTTTCCAGCATCGCTTGCGCGCAACGGCATTGTTTGTCTGCTGCATGGCTCGCTCGGGGTACAACAGAATGCGCACGGAACTGCTGCCATACAAGCCCCCTGCAGCACCTGCTGCCCGACCACATCAAAACCAGCAAGCCACATGCTGCTGTTGAAATGCAAGCCCGGTGGCTTGCAGGGGTTGTGCAACTGCTGCTGCAGTCTACTGGTGCCGCTCACTTTTCACGCAGCTTGCCGCAGTTGTCACCGCCGCCTGAAGGCTGCTTGCCATGTGGTGCAGGTTCCACTGAAGACGCCATTGCTGCTTGCGCTGCAACTACTGCTGCTCCCGCAGCAGCGGTAGTGTGCTGTGCTGGCGGCGGCTTGCTGCACTTGTAGGTGCTGTCAGGCAGGTACTGCGCTTGGTCTGGCGAGGTGCACACGCCGTCGCTGCCGGGCCAGGGCGAGTACTTGTTCTGGCACCACACACATGCGCTTGCTCCCTTGAGGCACTGCTTCCTGCAGGAGTGGCAGCGCAGATACAGAGCAGCAGCAGCAGCAGCAGCAGCAGCAGCAGCACACCATTATGCAAGCAATGCAACCACACCCTATTATACCCTGCAATGTTAGTGGATGTACTGGGGGACTTGTGGTCTTTCTGCAATGCCTGCCTGCCGTCAACTGCCCTGGCCAGCTGCAGGTGTGGTTGGCAGCACCGCTTACTAGGCAACATACTACTGCCATGTGTGGTCACTGCAGCGTTCATGTATGCTATACTCCTGCTAAATCAGTAAACAAGCAGGCGGCTGTTGCTCCAGAGCAAGTATAACGGCAAAGATGGGTTGCAGTTCTCTGTCGCGCTTACTTCTCGCGCAGCTTGCCGCAGTTGTCACCGCCGCCTGAAGGCTGCTTGCCATGTGGTGCCTGTCTCCCTGCAGATGCCTCCATGTGCTGCTGCTGCTGCTGCTGCTCCTGTGGCGCACCACTCTGGCACTTGTATCCCATTTTTGGCAGCAGCTTTGCCTGCTCTGCTGACAGGCACACTCCGTCAGAGCCAGGCATAGGGCTGTACTTGTTTTGGCAGTAGGTGCAGCCAGCCAGTGCAAGGCATTTGTCCCTGCAGTGCGGCAAGTGGTTTGTGTGCAACATCAACCATTGCATACGGTTCCGCATTTCTTCTTGTATGCTGCTGGCACTTGGCAGACAGTGGCTACAGAGGCAGATGTTAACAGTAACTGACAAAGCCTGCTTGCATCCGCACTGCGCAGGGCTTCGCGCTGTTGTTTGCTGCTGTGGCATCGGCATTTATGTGGGCACCCTGACACCTGCATTCACCGCAGCAGCTGCTACATATATTGTGTTGCCGAAACACTCACTTTTCACGGATAGTGCTGCAGTCATCTGCTGTAATCATATGTTCGCCAGCAGTAGGCTTCTTGAAGTGAAGCATCTGCATGCTGGAGGCCGCATGCTGTTGCTGTTGTGGAGTCGAGCGATGCCGGCAGGCCTGGCAGCAGCAGCAGCAGGTGGCCAACACTACCAACACTAGCAGCAGCAACGCTGTGCACCGCCAGCAGGGCAGAGCAGCAAGGACACAGATCAGAACAACAGAGTGCACGTAGCTATATGGGTTCAATGTGCACTCAGCTACAAGGCCTGCACCAACCACGTGGGGCAATGCTGAGGTCAGCACATACCTTGCTGCAGCATATGCGCCATCGCAGCAAAACTGCTTCGATCCGCTCACAAACTTGCAGATCACAGCAGGCTACACGTTCTCAACCCCAAGTCTTCACATACAAGGTACAGGCCTGTGTACACGCAGGAAGAGGCAGCAAGCACTACGTCTCGTTGAACCTCGGCGAGTAGCTGCGAACACTGCATATGCGCCCAGAAACATTGTAAGCAGTACATTATTTTTTACGACGAAATAAAGAGGATCAACGTGCCCTGTGGTCCGTGGGCACTAAAACACATGACAAACACTTGCTCAGCAATTGCTCAGCTGCTGCGGGATTGCTAAGCCGTGCTAGTAAGGCACAAGTAAAAACTAAATATAAAGCTCAAGTGGCCGAGTGCGTTACTCACATCAGTAGTGTTTGCCGTTGAGTGGTACTTCAAAACTGCTGCATCCTCGATTCCAAGACCTGCTGCTGTTTCGACGGCCCGATACCCACCACACTCTTTGATTGTTGTAGAAAAGATTCGTGCTTCTCTCTTGCCATGGAGCTTGTGCTTTCTCAAGGGCAGTAAGCGCGCCAAGGAATGGCGCGGGCGGTGCATGATGATCAGGAAACACTGCAGTCCCCGACATTTCCAACCCCTGGACAGCGGAGGTCACACTGCATGGCAGTGGAGTGCGCAGCGCTGGATCTTGGTGGGATGCTGGAGCTTCTGCTGTGCGCTGCTGGTGCTGCTCCTGATGACAGAGATGAAGTTCATGCCTGGTGTGTACAAAGGAGCTAAGGGTCTTAGCAACGCACAAGAACTGACTTATGGGCGTACTGGCAGCAACCTTGTCAGCAGTGATGAACACAACGAATCATCTGGCAACAGCAGCAAGCCACTGAACCTGGATTTGCTGTGGGAAGCCCTGCCGTTCACGCCAGCCATCAAGCACGGAAGCCATGGACACTTGGAGTACTCACATACTTCGGTACCAGGGCAGATGCCGCAGCAGGTGCAGCAGCAGCACCAGCAGCAGCAGGTGGTGCAGGTGCTGCAGCAGCCAGTGGCAGCACCTGCAACAAGCGCACAGCCAGAGTCACCACAACGACAGCAGCAGCCAGTGCTGGCGCCACTCCTGCAGCCGAAACTAGTGACTAAAGACCACCAGAACCTGACATTGATGGCTAATTTAGTTGCACAAGCCATCAATGCGGCAGTCACAGCAGAAGAAGCAAGGGCAGGGTATGAACAGGCCTTTGCTGCAGTAGCAGCTCCTGCAGGAACCACTTGGCACCTGGGCAAGTTTGCACGAGTCAGCAGCTGGCAGCAGCGCCAGCAGAAAGGAGCAGAATACATAGACGCAAACGGCAGCCCCAGCAGCAGCAGCAGCAGCAGAGGGCTTGTGAGCATGCGTGGTGCTGGAGAAGAGGGCGAGTCTGCAGCAGGCGAGCAGCAGCGCAGCTTGCAGGCACAGGCAGCAGCGCAGCAGCTGATGATGCATGCGCTGCAACTGCTGACGGACTCTGGCAGGCTGGCAGACTGCGGCACAGAGGATGACAGCCTGCCACCCCTGCTGCAGCAGTCTGGTGCTGCTGGTGGCAGTGGGCTCGCCAGCCGCGTGCTGCTGGCTGCTGCGCTGCAGCAGAGTGAGGAGGCGATGCCAAACATGGTGCTGCAGCTGGTGCTGGTGAGCGGCGGCTTGCACGAAACACAGCTTGGCTATTGTTGTTTGCGTGTTTCACAGTAGATTACCTTCGCAAAGCAGAAGACAACACAACAGCTCGCAGGAGTCGCGCATGCCACAGCCCTATCACTGCTGCTGCATTTGCAGTAAGCAGAGAAAGCAGAAGGTCCAACTGCCCCTGCTGCGCCTGCTGCTGTTTGCAACACAGGCGGCAATGCAGGCGGCTCCTGGCTCGCTGTTTATCAGCATCTACGAGGCAGGCAGCACGGATGCCACCACCTACTGGCTGGATGTGCTGCGGCTGCTGCTGCTGCCGCTGCGGGTGCCTGCGGCCATAACGACTGGAGGCAGCATTCCTGCAAGGTGCGGCTGTCGCCTTTTTATGGTGGTGAAGCTGTTGCCTGCCGCTGGCAGCAGCGTTGCAGCATACATATGCAGCAAGTGGTGCATTGCTTTGGGCGTCAGCAACAGAATGCAAGCTGGCATCAGGTGAAGCCATGATGAGCTGCAGGCGTCCGTGTACCATCAACTGCATGCAACAGTTCCTGCCTACATGGTGCACAACATTCATTGGTATGTCTCTGTGCTGCGCAGGTTGAATCAGTCCCACATTGAGCAGCAGGCTGCCATGCGCAACGCAGCCATTGACAGCTTCTTCAACCCAGCAGCTGCAGCCAAGTGCACCAGCAGCAGCAGCAACACAGCTGCTGCAGGCGCTGATGGCAGCATCACTTCCTTCAGCCACACCACCACTGGAAGTAGCAGCGCAACTAGTATTGTTGTTGATAAAAGTAGTCTGGGTAGGGAGGATGCCCTCACAGACCAGCTGGATGCCTTGCAGCAGCAGCAGCAGCAGCAGCAGGAGCAAGCACTGCAGCAGCAGTGGCAGCTTCGCCACAGGAAGCTCACAGCCCACTCACAGCATCATAGGCCAGCGCGGAAGCTGGGTGCGGCCTCTCTGACTGCTGCCCCAGTGCCCGGCACTGCTGCTGCGGCTGCTGCATCCAGTGCTGTTGCTGGGGAGACCTCCCCAAATGCCGTGGCTGTACCTATGGCTGTGCCATATGCAGCTGGTGATGCTACCAGCTCAGCTCATCCTGGAGTTTGGGATGGCTCCAGTGACATGATGAGCCTGG
This sequence comes from Scenedesmus sp. ARA3, assembly GCA_004335835.1. NCBI lineage: Eukaryota > Viridiplantae > Chlorophyta > Chlorophyceae > Sphaeropleales > Scenedesmaceae > Scenedesmus > Scenedesmus sp. ARA3. The sequence continues at coordinate 19,772 of RWJK01001954.1, forward strand.
CAGCCTTTGAGTCAAAAGAGTATGCAGCTGACATGACAGAGGTGGACTGGGACCTGGCCTTTGAGTATGACAGCAGCAGCAGCAACGGTTTTGGCGCTGATGGCAGCTCAGCTAGCAGCAGTAGCAGTGATCTGTTTGGTCAAGCCACTGAAGACGGCAGCAGCAGCAGCAGCGGCAGCGGCAGCAGCGGCTACCAGGACAGCTACCTGCCTGCTGCTGCTGAAGACACCAGCACAACCAGCACAGCAGCTCCAAGTGGCAGCAGCGTCAGCAGCATTGGCAGCAGCACTGCCGCCAGCAGCAGCAGCGTGCCTGCTGCTGAAGTAGCAGACCTAGCCGCCTGCTTCCAGCCTGACTGGGTGCTGTTCATTGACAGTGGGCTGTTCTTCTGCAAATCAGACGCGCAGAGGCTGCTGATGCACCAGGGCGCTGACCTGGCCTGTGGCTGGAACCTGCAGCTGGCAAAACCAGCGACTGTTGCTAATGCTACTGCTGCAAATGCGACTGCTATGGGCATTGCAAGCAACAGCACAGCAGCAACAGCAGCAAGTGGAGCGGCGCAGGCGGCAGCAGAGTCTGCTCGTGTGGCGGCTGTGGAGGCAGTAGCAAGGGCACAGGTGGCACTAGCTGCAGCACAGGAAGCGCTGGCGACTGCAGCAGCGTCAGGGCAGGCAGCATTGACGGCTCAGCAGTCGGCGGCAGCAGCTGCTGGTGACATTGGCTCCGCAATGACACCAGCAGCTGCAGGGCTGCTGCAGCAGGAGGAGCCACAGCAGCTTGAGCTGCCGCCAGCGCCTGCAGAGGCAGCAGCTGCAGCCATTTCTCTTGCAGCAGTTGAGAGCTTTGAGGGGCAGCCATTGGAACCGCAGCAGCAGCAGCCTGCACCACCGGCATCACCTTCAGGCGATACAGCAGGCAGCAGCATCAGCAGCAGCAGTCTTCAGCAAGACGCCTTGCTTGCTGCAGCAGCTGCTGCAGCAGCACCTTATCCAATGCTTTCTGGCGGAGCGATGGCCGCAGCCCCTGCTGCTGCAGCGTCAGCAGCAAGGCTGGCTGCCGATGCTGCATACTATGCTGGGGCATCCCCTCAGGACTATGCTGACTATGCCCTGCAGGTAGAGGCACCTGTAGCATACAGCAGCATGGCTGCGCAGCCTATAGCAGCAGAGGCAGCAGCCCTTACAGGCCATGCCGCTTACTATGCAGGCGCTGATCCATTTGACTACAGCTATGCACAGCAAGTAGAGGCACCCTCATCGTTTGCTCAAACGGCAGAGCAGGCGGCAGCTGCAGATGATGCGGCATACTATGCAGGCAGAGGGACTGCGGGCTACCTCTCTGTTGAGCAGGCAGCAGGGGCTGCAGCTGCTGACAGGATGCCCCCACCGCCCACTGTAGCAGCATCAGGAGATGGCTACACTGCAGAAATCCCAGCAGTAGACAAGGCCGCATACACAGCAGTGATAGCACCCTGGCATGATGCCCTGCTGCCTAGCACTCGCAGGCAGCTGCTGCAGTATGAGCTGCCACAGCAGCAGCAGCAGCAGCAGCAGCAGCAGCAGGATGTGCACATAGGCGTGATGAGCATTCACGACCTGCTGGCTTCCGCTCCTCAGCATCAGCACACAGCAATACAGCACAACACACCGCAGCAGCAGCAACAACAGCAGCTGCAGGACTTCCAGGAGCAAGACGCACTGCAGCAGCAGCAGCAAGCACTTCTGCCTACACCTCTGTCGCAGCAGCAGCAGCAGCCGGGGTCAGGCAGCCAGGCTGCCACCCTGGCCCCGCTGCCAGCGCTCTTTGGCCTGGCCAGTGCCGACTCACTGTCCAACTTCCCGCTGTACTATGGCGATGCTGCTGTGGGGCGGCTGGTGACTGGCAGGCCGTTTGATGTGGTGCCCAAGTTTGCGGGCGCGCACCCGCCGACAGTGCGGCGCATGGCTGCTGGGCTGCCTGTGCAGGTGAGGGCAGGTCTGCCGTGCTGCTTCTGCAGGCTTTACTCGCAGACTATGCATTGCTTTGCTTGTTAACTCCATATTGGTGTGCATTGGTGTACGTATGCGCTGCCCGCTTGTTTGACACACAGCACCACCGTTCCTACCAGCAGCTCAGATGCCGTATCTGAAACATGTGTACTGCCGAATTTCTATCTGATGCACCAGGTGTACTGCTGCTGGAGTGGGCTGGCTAAGGTCGGTGCGGAGCCCTTCCAGCAGCATGCATGCATGCCACTTCTAACATGTCACACTCGTACTGCATCTTTCACCCACTCCCCGCCACCAGGTGTACTGCTGCTGGAGTGGCCTGGCCAAAGTCCGTGCAGAGCCGACCAGCAGCATGAATGCCTCGTCTGACCTGTAACGCCTGCACTGCGTTTTCATTCACTCCCCTGCACACCAGGTGTACTGTTGCTGGAGTGGCCTGGCCAAGGTCCGTGCAGAGCCCTTCAGGCGTGGCCTGCGCTTCAGGGCCCAGCAGCCCGGCGAGTGCAGCACAACCTCGGACAGCGCAAGCCTGCTGTGCGATGACCTGCACAGGCTAGGGTCCAGCAGGGCTCTTGTTGACGCTGGGGTTTTAGTGACGCCGCAGCTGGAGGTGTCTGCGCAGCTGAGTAACACGGTGAAGCAGGCGAACCGCATGCCGTATGTGCGGCGCAGCAGATGGGTGGAGGTGCAAGGGGCTGGCAGCCCGTGGCAGTTGAGTGGAGAAGAGCTAGCTAAGAAGGCATACCCCTCGCTTGCATGCTGCGGGGATCCATTGAGAGGATCAAACGGTAGTGTTGCTGCAGTGACCGACCCAGCAGGAGCTACAGGTAGTGGTGTGGGAGGTATTAGTGGTGCGGCTGGTGGTGAGGGGGTTACGTATAGCTTTGGGGGGCAGCAGCAGCAGCCGCATCAGCAGCTGAGTCTGGAGCAGCTGCTGGTGATGGCGGCTGCTGGTGGCAGCAGCGCGCAGCAGCAGTGCCAGGCGTACAACCTGCTGGAGAGGAACCATACCGAGCTCTTCATGCAGCAGCAGCAGCGGCGACCTGCTGCTGTTGGTTTAGCATGATTGCCATAGCTATGCGGTTAGGGCAGCTGCACAAGTTGCATGCAGTGCTGAAGGCATCTGCCGATTCTACGCGCGTGCACGCTCGACGTAGCATGTTGTTCCAGGTGCAACCTGTCTGGTTCTAGTGTCTGCCATGAACGTGCCCGTGAGGAATTGCATTCTTTGGTTGCGGCTGACAGCCGGCTGTCAGCTGCAACCAAGTGGCGCCTTTTAACTGTCCATGGCTCTGCCACGTATTCGCTTGAGCTACTGGGTATTAAACATTACTCTGCACGATGTACATGAACATCATGTTCATTAAACGGTTGTGCATTTACCTGCCTAATTCTGTCATATTACATGATTGCAGGCTGCTCACGACAGTTAAGTACTGTAGGGGAAAGGCAGGCCGACTTTGAGCCATATAGCTCATGATCAGCAAGACAAAACAGCCACGCCCCGTTATGAAACTGTACTGCATTTGAATCCATATACTTTGCTGTATCATCATCATGGCTTGATGAGTAACATGATGATGATGATACTTTGCTAAGTACACCTGCTGCCCACGTCACGAGTTCTCATGGCCCGTTATCAACTTGGACACCAAGCCGTGGCACTAACTCCACCCTTCTAAAAGCACAGTCCACGTCACTTCACCCCCAGCTGCCCAGTGTCTGCAGCCGCTGACACAGCTGCTGGCTGTACATGCCGGCCGCCAGCAGCGGCATCCTGAACCGCACAGTGTGCTGCTGTGCACTGATTCTGCTGCTGTTTGCTGCCAGAACTACCACAACATCACCTATGGACATTGGCAAAGCTTTGACGGTTGTGACCAGCCAGTGAGATGGGTCCCCCTTGGTAACAAAAGAAAAGCGTTGACCACCTGATGCGTTCAGCAAAACAAGGAATGCAGGCCTCAAGCCCTGCGAGCGCATGCTTCTGCAAACCTGAGCCTTGCAGCACTGAGCACTGTATATGCCACTGCAGCGGCTTCTGCGGCAGTGGCATCCAGTGGTGGTATGCAGCAACGATGTAAAAGGACATCTCGAGACGCTTTGCATGGAGCCTACCTGCTCTAGGGCTGTGACAGCCCATAGCATCTGCAGGACAGCTGAAAAATGTGAGCAGCCGAGTCGACCAACAGCATGCACAAGACATGGTTGTGGTAAATCGGCCACCACCATCATGTGCTTGTGGTCACACATAGGTGAGTGGAACATGTACAGTCCACGACATGCAATGCCTGGTACAAATATGATGCCTGGTACAAGTGTGATGCCTGGTACAAATGTGACATGCGATGCCTTACGCCAATGCTGCACGGGGACGCGCATCACCACCTTGTAACGGGACTTGCCTGATTGTCACTGTGTGTGCACTCAGCCTGTGCTGGCAACTATTGACATCTACACAACTTTTTCGCCCAAAACATCACCGTACCAGGGACTCCCGTACCTATCGGCATGCACAACATGGCCTCACTGTTGCTGGCATAGAACATTTGACACACTTGAACCGAATCTACACACCAGCAGCACAACTGTACATACACACCAGCAGTGACATGATGATGAAACCAGCAGTACGACTCTGGCACACCAGCTGTTGGCGGGGACTTCCGAAGTTGCAATCAAATTCAGCACCACAGAGGGTGCAGCAAACACCTCATGCAGGTGCATATATCTGAGACCTTGCGCATACAGTGGTGCAGTGCTTGCCACAAGATACTGCAACTCTGAGCATGGTGGAGCATGAAAAAACGAGTATGATCAGATGTGTTGCGCATCTGCTTGCCGCCGCCGCAGCACTCTACTGCAAAGCGGCATGGTATGCAACTGGTCACTGGACCGATGATAAAAACAGCAAAGCAGTGCAGTCAGGCACACAGGCCCTGCATGGCAATCGGCCCGGTGAGTTCCTGCAGCTGATACCCTGTTCCTAGACTCCCAGCAATGTTGAGACCCCAGCACAGCACGCGCTGCGCAGCTGTGACTGCGCAAGTGCTTGACCTCCCTGCAAACACGGCCGTCACATTGCTGAGCCCTCTCACGCGCTGTGTTGTGTGGGTGTGGCTGTGATCCAATGTGCCATTGCTGTAGCCCTGCCCCAGCTCGCCAGCACTGTTTTGTCCCCAACAGTACACCTCCCCACCGATGCCGGCCTCGCTTTTCACCAGTGCGCAAGCATGACCCCACCCCAACGCCACATCCACAACATCACCGGGCAGCGCAGTCACCTTCCAAGGTAGTTCGCTGTCTGACAGCAGATCATCCTTGCCCCAACACCACAGGGAGCTGCCTGCTGACCCACGCACAGTGCCACATGCGACAGTTGACCTTGAGTCCAACGGACTGCCAGCCAATGAGATGCGAGTCACCACACCAGAGGCCTCACTTCCCAGCCCTGGCACAGCAGCAGGCGGCAGTGGATAGGACCAGCATGCCACACTGTGGTTGGCCAGCAGTGCACATGTTCTGCGCAAGCCCACAGCCAGGTATGTCACATTGGCTGTGTTTGGCACATTGACAGCCACGGGTCCGTACTCCCCACCCCAGCACTGCACTGCAGAGCTGCTGCCTTCTTCTGGTGCGGCATACAACACACATGCCTCGCTGCCGATCGCCAGCTGGATGATGCGCGAGGACTGCCGCAATCCCAGCACAGCTACCGGCGCTACGGACGCCTTTGAGTCGCCACTTCCAAGGTTCCCGGACCGGCCCCGCCCGAAGCAGTACACTTTGTTGCCCTGAGTCGGCGCTGCGAGGACGCAGGTGAACTCGCCTCCAGTCCCCACACTGCTGATAGTCATGCCAGCCAGAACATGTGCAGCCTGAATCAAGGGATGGTCGTTGCTGTCAGCCTTGCCGCGCCCCAGCTGGCCATACGTGTTATCTCCAGCGCATTCAACACTGCCATCATACAAAAGCACGCATGTTACATGATCCTGCATGGCCACATGCTTGGCGCAGCGCTTGCAGGCTGGGTCGCCCACTGCCTCAAGTGCTGCCTGGCTGCAGCCCTCAGGGACATCTGCAGCAGCAGCAGCAGCAGCAGCACCAGCAGCTCTAGCGCCAACCAGACATCAAGCTGCTTTTATTACGCCGTTGCTTGGCCATGAACAAGCTGTTGCTTTTGTCATTTGGCGTCTTGAATTGCCTTGCAATCACACTGGTGCCAAGACAAGGACCCAAACAAATGTGTATGCATGAACCATGCAGTGCAAATAACAATTCATAATTCATGTAGCTGGTGCCATATTTTGTTGAAGGCATGGTCATGACTTAGGCCCTACAACTACGCGCACACACTCACAAGGGGATGGTGAAGGGCTAGCGGCGGGCGGTGGCTGTGCCAAGTCCCTCAGAAGCTGTGCGGTCTTGCTGCACACCCACATCTGGCCTCTGATGGCTGCTGACAAGCTTTTCACAAAGCCCACATTGGCAGCCACTACATCCGCCATAATGTCGGCCTTGCTCAAGCGCGTCGTGATGCTTGTCAAGGAGAGGGTAACCAAGTCATCCACAAAGTGCAGCAGCCGCTGGAACCGTAGTGCAGTATACATCACACATCCGGGCCGGTCTTGGTCGTGTCCGAGATTTACGGACTGCTCCAGCCGCTGCCAGATGTCTGCTGCTCTTGTTGTCATGCTGGCCTTGTTGAACTGCAGGGCAAAGGTGTAGTCGGGCTGCATGATGTTGGCAGCGCCGTACGCCACTCTGAATGAGCCGTTGAGCCCCCAAGAGGAGCCCCAGCTGCATACAGGTTGAACCAGGAACAACAGCAGCGCCATCAATTCTGATGTTGCCTTGAGAATTTGGTGCAGTTTATGCTGAAAATTCAATGTACTGACATCACATGGTAGCACCAGCCCTTTTCACAGATGCATGCAATTGTGGATGGCGTGTTCAGGGCAGCATCAGCTGAATATATACCTGCAGGAAGGCAGTGCCAACCAATGCAAGCATTTCTGCAGACCATGCAGCCAGCTGCTGCAGGCATACATACCCGTTCTGCGCCTGTTGCAGCAGCCTTGGAAACCACACGCAGCAGGGCAATGATGCGAGTCTTGGGCCAACTATTGCAAGTCCGCCACAGAGGTGCTGCACAACACTGCATGGCAAGTACTGAGCTTTGCACACCTGTTCTTACAGATCCAGTAGCCGTCATTGCTGTTGCGGGGGTTATCCCACCAGCCGTAGCAGAACACAGCATGCATTGCCACACTCAAAGGGTCAGCAAGCCGCAGGTCTTCTGAGCTGTACAATGCACTGTTTGGGCCAGTTTTGTTGTTGACAAAGGCAGTGAAAGCATGAGGATATGACAGTGCCATGGATGTAATCACTCCGCCTGACAGCATTATCTGCTCCTTCACTTGTGCCATGTTCCCAAGGGCGTTGCCAGCGTAGGCTGCAGACAGCGAGCCATCTGCAGAACAGCAGCACACACAGTGTTGAGTCAGCAGAGCAGGGGCTGCCCTTCGTTTTACACGGTCATGCCAGCATGGCAGAGCATGTGACCTGTCTCAGCTGCCCCTAAGGGCACAGCAGCACGTATTCACAGCTGTTGTGCACGTGCATGGTGTGCAGGTGCATCATGCATCAAACATGCTGATGTTGCGTCTGATCAGCTGCTCCTTATGAGCCTCTCCTTGGCTCCTGATTGGGGTTCCCACTCCCTGGTTGCGTGCAACCCTATGTTACTTAAGCTGGGTGTTAACCCAATGTAACGAAACACAACACAGCGTAACGTAACACGCTTACCTGGGGGCAGCTGTGAGCTGCAGATGCCGCCCTCCACTCTGTAGCAGCTGAAGCTGGCCTCCCCCTCATAGGGGAAGCAGCTGCGGGACGCCCAACTCTTGATCAAGCGCTTTTTCAGCAACGCAATGATGTCATCGTAGCTTGCGCCAGTGTCACAGTTGATGCTCGTGTCAAGCCTGCAAGGAAACAGCACCAGCAGTTACGTTCTTGATGTGGACTGCAATGTGTGATTCAATGAGTGATGTGAGCTGCACTTGACGCAGTGGCAGCTCACTCAGCTGCACTTGACGCAGTGGCAGCTCACTCAGCTGCACTTGACGCAGTGGCAGCTCACGCAGCGAGGCTTACGATATTGATGCAACTGCATGCACGTCGGCGTTTGACCTCCCACACCTGCCTTTCCTAGTAGCCTAACGCTGCCTGCTGCGCCTGCGCCCCCCTGCAAAAGCTTATGCTTATGCTTATGCTTATGCGTATGTCAATGCGTATGCGTATGCTTATGCTTATACTGGTGCGCTTACCTGCAGAAGCTTATGTCTGCCTCTGACAAGCCCAGCTTGTCCCAGCTCTGCTTCTTGTACACGTTGACAGCAGCCTCGGCCGCAGCTGTGACGGCAAAACCCACACATGCCGCACAGTCCCCTTGATTCTGCACAGCACACAACAGCTGTGCTGAGATTGAGGCCAGCGCTAGCCGGGCATGGCACCACTGCAGCAGGCCTGGCCCTTAGCTGCTGCATTCATTGATGCGCCACATGTGGTTGTCCAACACATCTGTCATGCATTGTGTATGCTACCCTTTTGTGCGGCAATTCTTGCATGCTATCAGCACATCGCTCTGTGTATGGGCATGCACAATGTACGACGCAGGCAGCAGGCACGTAGAAAATCACCAAGCTGTTGCAGGGAGGAGGGTGCAGCAGGGTGGAGGCGTGGATGTATGTGCGTTGAACGCCACAAGCAGGCTGCAGGCTGCGCACATGAATGTGAGTATGTGTGTATATGCACATGACTGTGCACATAAATGGGCCCGCTGTGTGGCATTCCTAAAGCAAGCGCTGCTATTGGGAGGTAGCACAGCAGACAGATCGAGGATGCGTGTCGCAGCTGGAACAATCATGGCGCAGCAGCCCAGCAGTCTGCTGCAACGGGTGTGCACCTGTGCGGGGCTGATGAGTGCGTAGCCGCCGTACGTGTCTCTGGTGTTGTTTGATGAGTACGCTGTCGGCGTCAGCGCCAGCAACAGCACCTCAGCACACTCTGGGCCTGCAAGGTCGCTTTTGCGGCAGGCTGCTTGAGCAATCTGTGTCAGGTTGGCGCCAGCCCCCAGGTTCGATAAGATATTGCGCCTGCCACGGCTGATGGCGTAGCCTCGCCTTGTCGCATTGGGTGGCGAGCGCAGCCCGCGGGTCGCGTACAGCAGACCTGTTGTGAACCTGCACACGCGCCGCAATATAAATGAAAGCATCAATGCAGCAGCCAACTGACGGCGCAGAGCATGGTGTGCTCTTTTGCCAGCAGGCACAAGCTGAATCGTGGTGACGTTGCAGCTGCTTAGATGTGAATGGCATGGTGACGTGGCATGACGTTGTGCAAGGCACTACACGAGGTCGCCGAGTGATGTCAGGTACGCTTATCTGCATGGCAAGCAGCCTCTCACCCAGAGGGAAGCTGCTGCAGCTGCCTTTGTGTCGTACCTGCAAAGCAGCAGCAGCAGCAGCAGCAGCAGCAGCAGCACATGGACTGTTGGTGCTCCCACAGCGATCTTCAGCAAGCCTGGGTCGTGCCTCGTTCTGCTGTTACCAGCAGCCACCAATTTTTCATCTTAAGGCTACCGTTTGCTAATGCATTTTCCAGGGACTGAGGTAGATGTCTGGCGGCTGAAGCAACATGGCAACAGGACTGTGGCCCTGCAGTCCCTGCGGGTGTAGAGTTGGTGGCACTTGCTAGTCAGGCTGTAATAACAACGAAGCAGCTGTCACATGCAACAACTTGCACCCACCATGTGACCTTGGTGGAATGCTGCCGCCGGCTGACAGCAGCCCAGCCAGTACCAAGCCTGCAGTCAGTCAAAATGAAAGGATCGCTGCGTCCACTGGTCCTCAGCTTGTGTCCTGCTAGCATCATTGCAGATGCTGCAGGCGCAAACAAGATTTGGCTGACAGCTGTGGCAGCTATTTTCCTCAAAGTGCGAGTCCTGGCCACAGCATTTTCAGAGCGGGGTATCCCGCCAACACCTGATGTTGCAGGTCCTGCAGCAGGTGCAGCAGATGCAGCGCTGCTTGTGTGCTTGCTGACCGCAGGCGATACTAAGCTGCTTACCGATAGCTATGAGAGTAAATTGGCGCATACACGCTGAGGCAAGCTTGCTGGATGAGTGCTTGTTGGTGCAGTGCAGTCGGTCTGGCAGTGCAGCAGCTGTGAGTGCTGGTAGTGCAACCCGCCCCAAGCCGACGTAGCAGGTAGACGTTTGAACCGACTGAACTGTTAGTTGAGGCAGTACAAACTCCTTTCGTGATATCTGCTCAGGAACAAATCCCAGTGATCGCTCAGCAGCCTGTTTCGGAAGTGGGAGATACTAAAGTTAGAAGGGCGTCCATGTCGTTGATCCCCTACAAAAGATGGTGATGGAATGCATGATATAGTGTAAAAATGTGGCGTCGAAGGACGGTCGATGCCGATGCGACTCCTCTCCCTGCCCCGGGTGACACCTGAGCTGACAGTGATGACAAGACTGGCTGTGTCTGTACATCTGCCACACCCTTCGCACCAAACCAGTCGGCAGGAGCCGGTTGTTTGGCCACTGCGGATTACTTTGAGCAGCTCTGGCTCTTTGTCATGTGAGCACCACGCCTTCACTGCAGCAATGCAAGTGGCCAACGTAGGTTACAACGCGCGACCAACACACAAGAGTCTGCCAAACATGATGCTGCATCACGCGTCCGTCTATTTACAAGCGTTCCATGCTTGGGAACGGCGTTACATAAGAGCCATGGTACATCCAGTGCACCCGCAAGAATCTAGCTCCACATTTCTCATGCAGCAGTGAGAAAGCACCATGTATCTCTGCAGCCGCACAACTGCACACACTTTACTTCACCCCCAGCTGCTCCAGTGCTGTCTGCAGCCGCTCACACAGGTCCTGACTGTACACGTCAGACGGCAGCGGCGGCGGCAGCGGCACACCAGTGCCTGCTGCTGCCCCTGCACCCCTGCTGCTGCCAGCCGCAGATGGAGACACTGCTGCTGCTGCTGTCGCCGACTCTGCTGCGCCTGTTGCGCTGCTGCACTGTGCTAGGATGCTTTTCAGCGCATCCTCAAAACCCAAATGCTTCAGTGCAGCCACACGCGCAGCAGCAGCCGCAGCAGACGCAAAGGCCTCCCCTGCTGCTGCTGTCCCACTGCCTGCCGCCTGCACAGCTGCTGCTGCTGCCGCTGCTGCATCAGCCTCGCTCCATAACATGTTGATAACACACCACACAGCCGCCAGCCGCACCTCTTGCAGCCAGGCTGCTGGCACTGCCCCGCTGCTGCTGCTGCTGCTGCTTGCAGCCAAGTGCTGCAGCAGCAGCACTGGGATCCTGCTTGTCACAACCGCCTCCTTCTGCACTTCATTTGATGAGCAGAGGTTTGCAACAGCATACAGCAAGCCCACTAGCCGCGCCTTGAGGTGCTGCTGCTGCTGCTCTGCTGCCGCCTCACTGCTGCTGCTGCTGCTGCTGCCACCTGCTGCTGCTGCCAGGCTGCTGTACAGTGCTGGCTCCAGCTGCTCCTCCAGCAGCGGCAGCAGCCCGTTGCTGCTCCAGGCAGTGAGCTGCACACACAGCGCAAACGACGTAGTATAAGAAGACAGTGCTGCAGTCATGTGGCAGATACTTGCAGCATCTGCAATGCGTGCAAGGACAACATCAGACCGGCTGCAGACCCACAGCCACTCGCATGCTCTACTATTGCCCAGCAGCATGCACATAAACACACCCTGCCGCACCACAAACCAACAGACCCATTGCCAGCTGCTGCGCACAACTGCTTCATGCCCGCAGCGGTTTTGCACCCGTCCTGCACAATCACGCAGCAGCAAGGCAAGCTGCACCACCACATCACCCAGGCCTGCACTGTGCCCATCTGCTCAACGCCAGCCGCCCCTTTGCACAGGTTCTGCAGCAGCCCCACCGCCTGCTCCTGCACCCGCACATCATGGTCCCCTACCAGCAGCGCTCTAAACCCCTGCCAGCTCATCTCTGCTGCACTTTGAAAAGCATACCGCACAATCTAAATCCTGCAACGAGGACAGCAAACGACGCTGCTGTAAAGTTCGCCCCTATCCAAGCAGCACCTACCTGCTCAACGCCAGCCGCCCCCTTGCACAGGTTCTGCAGCAGCCCCACCGCCTGCTCCTGCACCCGCACATCATGGTCCCCCACCAGCAAACCCCTGAAGCCCTGCCAGCTCATCTCCTGCAGCAGCTGCTGCTGCACCTCTGGCTCTGCCTCATGTGATGCGTTCTTCAAAGCCCAGGCAGCATACAGCCGCAGCTCTGGCAGCATGCTGGCGGTGAGGGAGGATAAGGCTGGCAGGGCGCCTGCTTTTATGAGGGGCTGCCGCACACTGCTGAAGCCGAGCAGCAAGTTGCAGGCCGCGCCCGCAGCCGCCACCTGCAGGTGGAGCGAGCAGAACATGCAACCATGTGATCGTTGGAAAGCTCCGGATGCGGTAGCACAGGCAACGACATGAGGTGTATGTAAGGTATGCTCAAAGGTTTGACCACTGCTACCGTTTGCATGAAACAACTGGCTGATATTGATAGAGAGTTCGATGTCATGGCAAGGTTGGTGTATGCTGCTGAAGCAGGCTGCAGCCCAACATGCATCTGGTTACAGCGGTTGTCACACCAGCAACATCAGTTGCCAGTCAACCCACCTGCACCTCACTAGCGCCAGCATCCTGCAGCAGCACCACCAGCGGCACAGCAACAGCAGCAGGGATGCTGCAGCCCACAGGCATGCTCATAAAACAAATTTAAACTAAAACCCCGGCACCAGCAGTCAAACTCAACCCACCTGCACCTCACTAGCGCCAGCATCCTGCAGCAGCGCCACCAGTGGCGCAGCAACAGCAGCAGGGATGCTGCCACCCCTCAGTAGCCGCGCGCTGCGGCACAGCCCCCGCAGACACACCGCCGCAGCAGCACGCACGTCTGCATTTGCATCACTAAGTGCTGCCACCACCAGCTGCACTAGCTTGCCGCCCTGCTCTGCTGCCATCTTTGTGCGAGCAGCATCCCCGTGCATTGCCAGAGATGCGAGCGCTGCAAAGCAGCCGCGGCGCAGCGTCACCGCTGCTGCTGCAGCAGCGGCGGCTGCGGCTGCAGCAGCAGCTGCACGCGCCTTGGCAGCGGCAGTGCCTGCTGGCTTGCTGCTGCTGGCTGCCTTTGCTGCTGCTGCAGTGGCATCAGGCTGGCTGGTTGTTGCTGCTGCTGCTGCTGCTTTGCTGGACAGCAGCTTGACAAGCAGCTTGATTGCATCCAAGTCCATTGCCAGCTGCAGCAACTCAGGCCTGCATTGCATCAGCACACAGCAGCAATCAATTTCTTGCCAAGCATTTGCTGCCAGCACCAGCAGCAACCATAGTGGCCTGCCACGCCATAAACAGCAGCAATGCATTGCACCGCCTGCCAATCAACCAACTGCCTTCCACCAAACAAGCTAGCAAACACCAAAGAAACACACAATTTGTGCTCAAGCCAACCTGAACCGCACAGCCATACATATAAGTAGGTTACATGTGGGTGCTGGCACCATCTTAACCATTCAGAGCCATTGCTTACATCTGGGTCCTGGCACCATCTTCAACATTCAGAGCCATTACTCACCGGCCATCCATCAACAGGGCCAGCAGCAGCGGCACCTGCTGCAGGTATCTGCTGTCTCCAGCCTCCCCAGCAAGGCCTAGCAGGGCCCGATAAGCTGGCGACCCCGCTGCTGCTGCTGCCGCTGCAGGGGTGGCAGCGTGGCTGACGCCTGCGCCTGCTGCTGCTGCATCAGCTGCTGCCATCAGGCGCACCAGGCGCGGCAATACTGACAGGCACGCAGGAAGCAGCTGCAGCAACAATGTAACAAAGGAGCCGGGGCAGAGCCATGCAGAAATCAAGTCAGCGAGGAAGGCAAGTAGGTGCGCGCACTCAAGTTCGAGTAGCTGCAAGAACACCACACAGTCGGCGAGCGGTGCAGCCATGACATGACCAAGCATGATGCTTGTCACACCTGCGCCTTAGATAAGCCACTGCAAACCGCTGCCTGCATGATTCTTTTGTGTGTGCTCAAGTGACTCAGCCGTGCCTCAGCCATGAGGCGGGACGCGCGCACGCTATTATCGTTAGTATTGTCAACCACATCACTCGCACTCAAGCGCTGCTGCTGATGAAGTGAGCCGCGCTCACCTGGCGTGCAGTCTCCTGCTGTGCCGCTCTGCTCAAGTGGCAGATGCACGCAGCACACTGGAAGCGAAGCCGGCTGTCATACTCCCGCATCAGCTGCAGCAGCCGCTGCACAACTTCCGGCAGCACCTGCTGCTGCTGCTGCTCCGGCCCTGCTAGTGGCACTGACGGCTGCGCCTGTGCTGCTGCTGCTGCTGCCTGTTTGAGCTGCTGAGAGGTTGTTGGCTGCTGCTGTGTGGTGGCTGAAGTGTGCTGCAGCAGCTGTCGGCATGCCTCCTGGCTGTGCTGCGTGAGGGCTGCCAGGCACTCCACAGCAGACTCCTGCAAGAGCAAATGCACAAGATTGGTTGCGTATCGTGTGAAATGGTGCAAAAGGGACCTGCCCTGTTGCCAGGCGGGCTGGCGCATGCAGCCGCAGCTCCTTGAATTGTTCCCTACACTAGCACAGCAGGCGCTGCGGGGGAAACCCACGCGCACACTTCATCTGCCTCAAGCTCGGCGGCTGCTGGCTTTAAGCAACTAGCCCACTGTCGCTGCATCAGCATGACCTGGCCCTCACCTGGCAGCTCCAGCTGCCAAGCAAGCATACACAAAATGCACAAAGGGAGACTCGCAATCTTGAGCGGAACCTGCCCTGTTGCCAGCCAGGCTGGCGCATGCACCGCAGCTCCCTGAATTGTTCCCTACACCAGCACAGCAGGCGCTGCGGGGGAAACACACACGCGCACTTCATCTGCCTCAAGCTCAGCGGCTGCTGGGTTGAAACACCTAGACCATTGTCGCTGCATCAGCATGACCTGGCCCTCACCTGGCAGCTCCTGCGCTGGGAGGACAGCAGCTGCACCAGTGCAGGCACAGCGCCCGCAGCCGCTACGCTGCTGGCCTGCAAACACCCCGACAAGACAGTAACGTGCATTAAATCGACAGATCAATCAGTAGAAGTTGCGCAATGCATGACGCTGCTGGGCCGATTGGAAGCAGCTGCTGAGATGGAAAGCATTCACAGAGGCCCTACAAGTGGTTGGGCATTTGTTTGTTTGCACAACGCATGTGCGGAAGTGGAGACACTCTGCGACACCTGCCGTGTGTTTACACGAGCAGTTCCTGCAGGAGCATCGTGCACACACCTGTGACGCGCTGGTGCAGCAGTGTCCCAGCACATTGGCAGCAACCTCTGCCACACATGCCGCATTTTGCACTTGAGTACAGGCAGTGGCAACTCACCTGCGACGCGCTGGTGCAGCAGTGCCCCAGCACATTGGCAGCTGCCTCCGCCACGCTGTCATGCTGCGGCTGCTGCAGCAGCACCACTAGCCGCAGCAGCACCGGCTGCTGCAGCAGGGCATCCCTGGGTGCTAGGGGAGACTGCAACAGCAGGTAAACCAACACAGCAGCAAGAAACATGCAGTGTTGGCTGGGCGTTGCGGTGCCTTGCTGTGCCGACACCCACAGGCTTCTCAACACCACGCCATTCATGCGTGTTGATGTGATGTTATCAACAGCACCAAAACCTCTGCGGCGGGCGGCTCACAAAGCATCAGAGGGTGGCACCGCCTTTCTTGGGTTCAGCTCAGTATCATGCAGCAGCGGTCGCCGCTCGAACGCCGCGGCACCTGCCTCATCCTGCAAGCATTCCTGCACGCATTCTCAGACGCGTTCCTGCAAAAACACTCCTGCAAGCGCTCTTCTCTTCCTGCAAGCATGCCAGCCACTCCTACAAGCCCACCTGGTACAGAAGCTTCAGTGAGCGTGCTGCTGCTGCCACCACGCGCTCGTTGCTGCTGCACAGCACGCCGACAATCCCTGCCACGCCATTGCATGCCACGATTGCGCGCACGCCATCGTCTACGCCATATGCCAGGCTCCCTAGGGCTGTGGGTTGTTGACAGTGAGGTTGCAGTTGTGGTGCGGTGTGTGCAGTGGCAGGCAGGGAGCAATCAGTTGGTTGCATGCACATGCGCATGTATGCGTACCAACGCAATCACGAGCAGCAGGCCATGTTGTTGAAGCTGGGCATGTATGCCAGGCTTCCAAGGGCTGTGGTTGATGGTGTGATGGGTGCGGTGGCAGGCAGAATGCGGGTGGTTGTTTGCATGTGCATGCTTGTATGCGCAGTTGTGCAGGTGACCAGCAGGCCATGTTGTTAGAAGATAGGCAGATTGCTGCAGGCAAGTGCGTGCATGCATGCATGCATGCATGCATGCGTGCGTCATGCATGAATGCCAAAGTGTGTAGGGTTGTACCATGAAGAGGTTCAACAAGCGCAGAGCGAGTTATGCGGCTGCTCCTGTTGCATGCGATGAGATCAAACAGAAGCAGGCATGCTGGGGGCTGTCAGCAGTGCAACTGCCACCTGCTAGCCCAAGCCTGGGTCCAGGGTGCACACCCATCAGCAACTCTGCAATTGACCGTGTTGAATGTAACATACCTGCTACTGCTTGCACCAACAGGTCAGCATCGCTGCTAGATGTGAGCAGCTCAAGAAGCGCAGGGACCAGGCCAGTGAACTGCTGCTTCTTGAAGCGGTTGCCAATCACTGTGTTCTTCAGCTCCCGCACAGCTTGCAATCTAGTGCTACTGTCTGAAGACTTAAGGCCTTCCTCCAGCTGCTGGCAAGACGGCCCGTTGCCATTCCTTGCAACCATGGCCATGTGCTGCTGGTCTCGCAACCGTCGTCAGCTACTCAGAGTCAAGCCAGCATCCAGGCTGCCACCAGGTGCGCTGAAATGATGAGATCAAAAACCTTGTGGCCTACCGAGATGGTGATCGGCGTGCTGTAGGCATCAGGTGCAAACACCTAGGCCCCAGCATAACTTTCATTCATTTTGCTGCCCTAAGGAGGGATTGCATGCTGTGCTAGCTGGCATTCAAGAATTTGGTGCATGCTTGATAGTTTGCGCGCTTGCATCGACAGCCACCGGCCGTTGAGGAACAGTGCTGAGCCTGTGAAAGGTGTGCCACCAAAGCACTGTCCGTACGCACTGTGCTGGACTTGAGGCGCCCTGTATGCCCCTCCATCGTTTTTTACTTACCGTAATAGAATTTCTGGAATTTCAGGAGGCTGAGCTGCAGCCTTGTTGGTTATCTCGGCCAGCGAGAGCAGCAGCCCCTTCTAAACGCGTCTGAGCACATTTGATCACTCATAGGCATGGCAGCTGGCTGAGCTCGCCCTGGGTAGTTTCGCCTTGAGGTGAGTTCGGGCTACCGTGGCTTCGTCGGTGGCATGTGGGACGATGAAATGGTGTTGGTTGATGATTTAAAGCGCATGTGGGTGCGGCAGCGCAGCAAGGCGTCCTGCAGTCGGCACCGGCCCTCAGCAGTAACCATGGCACAGGCCTGTGCTGTGCCTGCTGTCGAGGGCTCCTTGCAGTCCTTTAGCTGCTCTTCCTGTCAATTCACGCTTCATAGAATCACCCTGCAGCCTTCTATGCTGTCCACAGCTCACATGAAACAAGTAGTGTTTGTTGAGTGGATCCGTCCTGCTCAGCATGCGCTGCGCTTGCATGGCGGTTGCGCATGATCTTGCCGCAGCGAGCACGCACCTGTGCCCTAGTCCGCTACAAGCAGCTGTTACATATGCTGCCGCGTATGCTGACACCGAAATTGGTCCTTCGTGCTACATCCCGGCAGTACAGCTTGTCCCGCATGTCATTATCTTGCATGTCCCTCTGCACCTCTCAGTTTCCCCAAGCCATCATGCATGCTTACTGCTGTTTCATGCATGCTCCTGTCGACCTTGCATTACTGCAAAAACGATCCTGCAGGCTTACATCCAGCAGCAGCAGCAGCCATGGACCGCTATCCTCGCCGTGGCCGCTCAGCCGCTGCTGCAGCAGCGCCAGCAGCCGGCCAGCAGAAAAAGCAGCAGCAGCAGAAGAGCAAGAAGCAGCAGGAAGAGGAGGAGGACGCAGCGCTTCCTGCAGATGAGGACGAGCTGCCAGAAGAGGCAGGCGGCAGCGGCAGTGATGATGATGGCAGCGGCAGTGAGGAAGAGGATGAGGGTGATGATGCTTCAGAGGAGGAGGCAGGAAGTGACGCAGCAGCCGGCAGTGGCGATGCTGAAGAGGAGGCTGAGGAGGCAGAGGGTTCAGGGGAGGGTGAGGATGATGATGATGCAGAGGCAGCAGCAGCATCAGAAGAAGGCGAGGAAGCAGATGATGAGGAAGAGGAGGGTGAGGAAGAAAATGAAGATGATGAGCAGGAAGGTGAGGCAGCAGAAGACGGTGGCCAAGAAGAGGGAGCAACCCCAGTACCCTCCTCCTCCCAGCAGCAGCAGGGCGGCCAGCAGCAGCAGCAGCGGCGGCCAGGCGCAGCAGCAGCCGGCAAAGCAGCGATCGGCCGGCCGAAAGGCAAGCCCGGCCGGCCGCCTGGCTCCGCAGCTAAGGCGCTGCAGGCGCAGCGCGTGTACAAGGACTATTTGTACGTCCTTGCGCTGCCGAAAGCAGAGCAGCAGGAGATCTTGGCACAGGCTGATAAGGTTCGCAAGGCGCGTGGCGCTGCGCGGGCTGCGCCATTCCCTGAGCCCAAGCGCAACAAGTGCCACTGGGACCACCTGCTGGAGGAGGCGGAGTGGATGGCCAAGGAGTTCCAGCGGTAAGGGTTTGACCTTTCACCTTATGTGTTGTTTCTTTGTGCTGGCTGGGGCTGTGCTGATCTGTTGAGGGTGCATTGGCTGAGGCTGCTTGCATTGAGGATGATGACCAGGGAGTGCCAGCAGAGTGTTATGCTGTAGCTTTGTCTGTGGCTGTGCTGTTGTGTTGATGGCACAGTCGCAGAGGTTGCTGACTTCCAAGTAGTGGGACCACCTGCTGGAGGAGGCGGAGTGGATGGCCAAGGAGTTCCAGCGGTAAGGGTTTCACTTTATGTGTTATCTCTTCGTGCTGGCTGGGGCTGTGCTGATCTGTTGAGGGTGCATTGGCTGAGGCTGCTTGCATTGAGGGTGGCCAGAGAGTGCCAGCAGAGTGTGGTGTGCTGCAGCTTTGTGTGTGGCTGCGCTGTTGTGTTGATGGCACAGTCGCCGAGGTTGCTGAACTCCAAGTAGTGGGATCACCTGCTGGAGGAGGCGGAGTGGACAGCCAAGGAGTTCCAGCGGTAAGTGCTTTTGTGTTGTGCGGCTGTGTTTGTGCTTGTTGCGGCTGCACAAAAAGCCAAGAGGAGTATATCCGGTGAGCGCTTGTTTGTTCTGTACGTGCGGGCTGCGGTTGCGCTTCAAATTGAAGCCGCAATGTTGAGGCTGTTTTGCAGTGGTACGTGGCCAAGGGATTCCAACAGTGCAGGTACTGCTGAGGCCATGCTGCGCTTTGGAGGTTGCAACTGCCACAAGTACGGCTGCTTTCACATTACAATGACAAGGATGACAGGGTAGCACTCGGTTCTAACACGGTCTGTATGTGTCTCTGCTTCTGCATGTGTGCCTGTGCCTGCCGTCTGCTTGCTTGCAGGGAGCGTGGCTGGAAGCTGAAGCAGGCGAAGCGCTTTGTGCGTGCAGTCAAGGCGTCAAAGCTGGACGTGGAGAGCAGGGCAGAGGTGCGGCAGAGGCAGCTGCAGCAGCAGCGGCAATAGTGAGCAGCTGTGGCTGTAATTGCCGCAGTGCAAGCAAAACGCAGCAGCAGCAGCAGCAGCAGCAGCAGCAGCAGCAGCAGCAGCAGCAGCTGCACAGGCATCTTTGTCAATGCCAAAACTAGTGGTATTTTCAGCAGCAGCACATGCGTGTATGGGTGGCAGCAGCTGCCGCAGCAGCATCTCCGGCAACCTACACTCAGCCGTACGCAGTTGTACACTAAAAGCACTCAAACCTTGTCACTGGCCAATGCTGTTGCTTGGCCTGGCAGCTTCAGTCTCTGCATACCTGTTTCTGAACCATTTGTGGCATTGCCGCGCGGCTGCCGCAGGTGCGTGCCGCGGAGGAGGCCGCCAAGATCCGCCGCCACGCGGGCTGGATCTCGCGCCAGGTGGCGGGCTTCTGGAAGAAAGCCGAGCGCGTGGTCAACTACAAGGTGCGGCACGCTGGGTTTAATTCAATGTCTTTTATTGAGTTGGCAGCAGCAGGGTGACTGCTCAGGTGTTGTCTGGTGGCAGGCTTTTGGAATATGGTGGAGCGCGTGGTCAACTACAAGGTGCGGCACACAGGGTGGTGTGAATCAATAATGTTTGGCAGCAGCGGTATGGCTGCGTAGTGGCTGCTTTCCTTTTGTCTGGTGGCTGATTTTTTCAGTTGGGGCCTGCGCCTTACTTGCCGTTGTGTGATGTGCAACTTGCCGCACTATGCTGCGCTGCTCATGCTGGATGCTGCAGGTGTATGTTGCCATTGAGGCCCGCAAGCGGGAGGTGCTGGACAAGCACCTGGACATGATTGTGGGGCAGACTGAGGCATTCTCCAAGATGCTGGCAGCAAACCTGGTTGGCCCCGAGCAGCAGCAGCAGCAGCAGTTGGCGCTGCCAGCGCCAGCGGTCAAAGCAGAGGAGCAGCAGCAGCAGCAAGGGGAGGAGCCAGCAGATGCTGGTAGCGGCGGCAGCAGCAAGCGCGGCGGCAGCCGCGGCAGCGGCCGGCTGACTCGCAACTCGAGCATGCAGCCAGAGCAGCAGCAGCAGCAGCAGCAGCAGCAGCAGCAGCCAGATGTGAAGCAGGAGCAGCAGCATGTGAAGCAGGAAGACTCCCTGCAGCAGCAGCAGCAGCAGCAGCAGGACGAGCAGCAGCAGGATGATGACGAGCCTCCGGAAGATGAGACTGTTGCTGCTCTTGCTGGCGAGCTGCTGCCTGATGCTGAGCCGGCAGCAGCAGCAGATGAGGCTGCTGATGCAGCAGCAGCAGCAGCAGCAGCAGATGGGGACGCGCCACAGCAGCAGCAGGATGATGCTAGTGCAGTGCCTGCTGCTGCAGCAGGGTCGAAGCGCAGGCGCAGCAGCGGCGTGGCAGCAGCTGCAGCGGCAGCAGATGAAGAGGACGCGGACGTGGGGGGTGCTGCAGCAGCAGCAGCTCCTGAACGCCGCACCACAAAGCGGCCCCGGCGAGCAGCGGCAGCACCAAAGCAGCAGCAGCAGCAGCCGTCGAAGGCTGGCAGCAGCAGACGGTCTTCCGCTGCTGCTGCCGCTGCTGCTCCAGCTGCTGCTGCTCCAGCTGCTGCTGGTGGTGATGCCGACTTCCAGTCTGGTGATGAGGCGAGTGACGATGATGAGGCCACTCTGGAAGAGGAGGAGCGCCTGGCTGAGGTGAGTGCTGGGGTGCTGTGGGCTGTTGGTGTTGCTGTGCGCTGAAGCCACTCTGGAAGAGGAGGAGCGCCTGGCTGAGGTGCGTGCATTTCTGCAAGCTTTGCTGATTTGCCTGTGCTGCTGTGGGTCGATTGGTGTTGCTGTGTGATGAGGCCACCCTGGAAGAGGAGGAGCGCCTGGCTGAGGTAAGTGTGTGCGCACCTGCTGCGCTTGTTGTGTTGAGCCCTGATGAGTTGTGTGCAGCATGGTCACAGCTGCGTTCACCCTGGAGGAACAGGAGGATGTCAGGCGGCTGGCTGAGGCCAGTGCTGTGCGGGTGTGGGCCGTATGTGGTCTTGCTGAATGAGCTGATTGAGGATGTCAACATTTTTGTGTTTGACTGCAGCAGACATTGAAGCTCTCCTGTGTGCTCTACTGCCCTGCCGTGCAGGGTGACGGCGCTGCTGCTGCTTCTGCTGACTCGAGCTGAATGAGCTGGCTGAGGAGGATTCCACCTGTGCATATGATTAAACAAAACAATCTGTGCTCTGCCGCACTGTCGTGTGCAGGGTGAGGGCGCTGCTGCTGCTGCTGCCGACAAGGAGCTGGATGAGCTTGATGAGGAGGCCAACCTGCCCCTGGAGGAGCTGCTGGCGCGGTGCGTTTGAATGTGTTACTTTTTCTTTTTACTTTCTCAGAGTTTAATGGTCTGACCACCTTTGTGTGTGCAGAAATGCATGCGGGGGGTGTCTGGGTAGGCGGCAGCATGCAGTGACACTGGGCTCCTGCCGCGCAGCTTAGTGATGTGTAGCTTTGAGTCAGGTTCCTGTTGCACCATGCTGCTGTTCATGTTCGGCAGTTGCAATCACATTTGTTGCTGCTGCCGCCGCCCCTGCTGCTGCTGCTGCTGCTGGTGCTGCTGCAGGTACGGCTTTGTGGTGCCTGATGAGGATGCTGAGCTGCAGCACCACGACAGCAGCGAGGAGGGCGAGGAGGAGGAAGCGGCCGAACAGCAGCAGCAGCAGGACGACAACAACACAGCTGCAGCAGCAGCTGATGGTGAGACCAAGCAGGGCGATGATGACGACCCGCAGCAGCAGCAGGATGGCAAGCAGGCAGGCAAGAAGGCGAAGCAGAAGCGCGGCAAAGGAGCTGCAGCTGCTGGGGCTGCTGAGGAGGAGGAGGATGGCGAGAGGCGAGCAGCAGGCAGCGATGATGAAGAGGCCATGGTGGCTGCCAGCAGGGACGCTGCAGCAGCGCAGCCCACAGGCTTCACGCTGGCCACTACGCAGGTGAGTGCGGCTGGCCTGCCAGGATGTTTGCGGCTGGTCTGCTGTGTTATGCTAGATAGAGGGTTTACACGGTGTGTTCATGCGGCATACGCCACCACAGACATCTGGTAAAATAGGAAGCTGTGGTGTGCTGCTGTCAAGGTGATTGTCTATGGTCTAGGCCGCCGTGCCCTCCTGCTGAAGCACAGCCTTTGGGAGTACCAACACATCAGGCTATCCGATACACACTGACGCCTTGGCTGCGCGCATACCGGCACGTCAGGCTGTCTGCTGTCTGTCCCCTTTTAAGAACAAATAAACCCCTCCCTGTTGCTAAACCCTTGCAGGTGCAAACCCCGGTGCCCTTCCTGCTAAAACACACCCTTTGGGAGTACCAGCACATCCGGCTGGACTGCCTCGACTTACCAACCCTCAGAACCCTGCTGTCACACCTCTCGTGTAAACCCTGCAGGTGCAAACCCCAGTGCCCTTCCTGCTGAAGCACACCCTTCGGGAGTACCAGCACTTCAGTCTGGACTGCCTCGACTCACCAACCCTCAAAACCCTGCTGCCACACCTCTCGTGTGTACCCTGCAGGTGCAAACCCCGGTGCCTTTTCTGCTGAAGCACACGCTGCGCGAGTACCAGCACATCGGCCTGGACTGGCTGGTCAGCCTGTACAGTAAGAAGCTGAACGGCATCCTGGCAGATGAGATGGGCCTGGGCAAGACCATTCAGACAGTGGCGCTGCTGGCTTATCTGGCCTGCGAGGAGGGGGTCTGGGGGCCACACCTGGTGGTGGTGCCCACAAGGTGCGGTGCATTCCATTACGTCTGCTGTATTGTGGCAGCATACTTGAATGCAGCAGCCTGTGCTTGTGCCTTGGCTCTGTAGCAGCCTGTTGTTCTAGGGTGGTTGAGTCGTATGTTCGTGTGTTTAGCTCTGTTTGACAAGATGGGCCTGCGCCTGACCAAGCAGTGGTCCCCTGCCTTCAAGCTGCTGACCTACCACGGCTCATGCTGCTGCTGCTGCTCCTGCTGTGCCTTGATGGCTGCTGCTGCAGCGTGATGCTCAACTGGGAGATGGAGTTCAAGAAGTGGTGCCCCGCCTTCAAGCTGCTGACCCAACACGGCTCATGCTGCTGCTGCTGCTGCTGCTGCTGCTGCTGCTGCTGCTGCTGCTGCTGCTGCTCCTGCTGTGCCTTGATGGCTGCTGCCGCAGCGTGATGCTCAACTGGGAGATGGAGTTCAAGAAGTGGTGCCCCGCCTTCAAGCTGCTGACCTACTACGGCTCCGCCAAGGAGCGCAAGGCCAAGCGCCAGGGCTGGAGCAAGCCGGGAGCATTCCACGTGTGCATCACCAGCTACACGCTCGTGCTGCAGGACGCCAAGGTGGGTTGCTTTGGTTGATCTGCTGATCAGCATTGTGAACTTTTGTGGGCTTGCGGCATACACGTGTGCATCACCAGCTACACGCTTGTGCTGCAGGATGCCAAGGTAAGTGCTTTGGTTGATCTGCTGATCAGCATTGTGGACTTTTGTGAGCTTGCGGCATACACGTGTGCATCACCAGCTACACGCTCGTGCTGCAGGACGCCAAGGTGCCCGCGTGTTCTGAAGGTTGAGTATTGCCTTGAAATGAATGCAATCTTGCCTGCGCAGCATGTCACACAACATACGATCGTACACGGTTGCAGGTGGCTGCTGCTGCGGCAGTTGTTTCGGCGCAAGAGTGATTGTACTTCATTATGAGTGATGCTCCTCTTTGCGTCAATGCTTCCCTAGCTACACTGCTCTGCATCAGTCACGTGTACTGACATGGTACAACTGAACAAGCACCCGACAGCTTCCATAGGCTCAATGCCAACTTGGCATTGCGCCCCATGGACGCTGTCGGGTGCTTGTTCAGTCGTACCATGTCAGTACGCGTGACTGATGCAGAGCAGTGTCACTGGGCGAGACTTGTGGCGTGACGTGTGCATGGCGTGTGATTTGGAGTTGTGTTGCATAGAGATATTACGTGTATCTGTTTCAGATCTACCCTTTTCATGTTGCACACACTCCTGTGCAGTAGACCTTGCATGCGCTTTGATGCACCGTTTCAAGATAGACACTCACAAAACAATAGTGTTTTTTTCGTGCACATGTTGCATCCTGATTTGCGAAGCACAGCAGCACATGCAGATAGACTGCCGTGCTGCTGCTGCTGCTGCTGCTGCGCAGTCCCGTTGCTTGCTTGTTGAACACAGCAGCACATGACAGACAGACTGCTATGCCGTTGTTGTGTGCTGCTGTTTCGTGTTTTGATACAACATCAATGCTCAATAGCATTGGTGTATAGCAACATATTGTTGTCTGCAGATGACCACTATGTACAAACACAACTCAGCAAGCTTTGGGCCACAGTCTGTGACTTCAAGCCCACGGAAAACAAGCGGTATCGACATCACACACACTACAGCATACATTGTCGGCTAAAACACATGTAACAAACCTCCCTGAACCGCTAACAAACTCATATCTACACCAGGACGAGTGCACTCTACCCGGGGGGCTCCTGCATCTATGGGCATTTGCTGAAGGACGTCAAGGTGCTCGCGTGTTGTGAAGCATTAGTCTTGCCTTGAATGAATGCAATTTCGGTTGCGCAACATGTCACACAACATACGGTTGCACACCGCTGCGTGTGGCTGCTGCTGCGGCAGTTGTTTCGGCGCAAGAGTGAAGGTACTTCATCCAGGATGTTGCTCCACTCTGCGATGATGCTTCCCCGCATATTGATGACACAATCTTGAAGTAACCCGTGCCAACAAATCATTTTGCCGCCTGCTGCCGCAGATGTTCCGGCGCAAGAAGTGGAAGTACCTCATCCTGGACGTTGCTATGATGCATGTCACCGCGCTGACAGAACCCATGCTGCTGCTGCTGGTGCTGCTGCTGCTGCTGCCGCAGATGTTCCGGCGCAAGAAGTGGAAGTACCTCATCCTGGACGAGGCGCACATGATCAAGAACTGGAAGAGCCAGCGCTGGCAGACGCTGCTGCGCTTCAACAGCAAGCGCCGCCTGCTCATCACAGGCACGCCGCTGCAGGTGCGTGTGTCGTTGTGTTGTGCTGCTGCTTTATATCTGTCATGGTGCTGTGTGCGCTTCAACAGCAAGCGGCGGCTGCTCATCACAGGCACGCCGCTGCAGGTGCGTGCGTTGTCCCTTTGTGATCACAAGCGACGCTTGAAGCAGCTGCTTGCCGGCCTGATTGGCTGCTGCAGCCTCCTTGCACCATATATTTGCATTTCCTATCTGCCTTCCTTCTGAACTGCATCACAAGCTGTAACTGTTGCTTAATTGCCATCATTTGTTGTTACCCTGCCCTGCAGAACGACCTCCTGGAGCTGTGGAGCCTGATGCTCTTCCTCATGCCGGCGGCTTTTTACATCTTTGCATTAACTGTCTTTGACCTGTGTATCCACTGCTATTTTGTTGCGCTGCAGAATGACCTCATGGAGCTGTGGAGCCTGATGCACCTCCTCATGCTGGCCGTCGTCTCCAGCCACCTTTACTAATTAATTGCCTTTCAACTGTAAATTCATCCACTTGCCGCTCACTTGCAGAACGACCTGATGGAGCTGTGGAGCCTGATGCACTTCCTGATGCCGGCCGTGTTCTCCAGCCACGCGCAGTTCAAGGACTGGTTCAGCAACCCGCTCAGCGGCGCGGTGGAGGCGGGCGGCGAGGTGTCGGTGCAGCTGGTGGAGCGCCTGCACGGCGTGCTGCGGCCCTTCCTGCTGCGGTGCGCGCAATGTACATGATTTATCGAGTTTCTTTGTTTCTTTGTTCAGGTGCAGGGGTATGGTTCAAGAAAATGTAGGTTTGCAGCTCTTTTGGGTTTCAGGTGCGTGGCAGTGGCGGCAATCACAGAGGAGCACGGCCCTGCCAAGAAAAGCTGATGCAGTTGGGAGTGCGTTGCTTATGACTGCTGTTGTGAGGGTTTGGCAGTGCAGCTGGCGGAACGCCTGCACGGCGTGCTGCGGCCCTTCCTGCTGCGGTGCGTCTCGGCATGGGGTTTCCCTCTTGTTTGTCCATACAAAGAAGTGGTGTTAGGGGGCGTGTTCAGCGATTTCAGATGCTGTTCAGGAAGGGCTGGTCTGGTGAAGCAGTGAGTGGCACAGTGGCGAAAGTCTCAATGCAGCGGCTGGTGGAGCAGCTGTACGGCGTGCTGCGGCGCTTCTCGCTGCAGTTGGACTCATCTTTACCCTGTTCACCTGCCCCTGTTCTGAGCTGCCCCTGGTGCCGGCTTGTTGCCCAGCTGTCCAGTTTTCCATGCCTGTGCACAGGCGGCTGATGAGCTTGGTGGAAAAGCAGATGCCCGCTAAGCACTGCCTTGCCGAGCACCGCCTGGCTGAGTGCGTCCAAAGTAAACTGGAATCACCACTGCCACACTTATGCTGCAGGCGGCTGAAGAGTGAGGTGGAGAAGCAGATGCCTGCCAAGCACGAGCACGTGCTCACCTGCCGGCTGTCCAAGCGCCAGCGCCAGCTGTACGACGAGTACATGAGCCGCAGCGAAACCCGGGCCGTGATGAGCGGCGGCAACTTCATGGGCGTGGTGGGCGTGCTCATGCAGCTGCGCAAGGTGAGCGCTATCATGATAACTGTCCATACACTGCCTTTTATACTTCTCTGGCTACGGTTGATGGCCAGCAGCAGCTTTGCGGGGTGTTCGCGCAGCTTCGAAAGGCCTCATTTTTGCAACATGCTCGTCGAGCGCCAGCGCCAGCTGTACGGCGAGTACATAAGCGGCAGCGAGACGCGCCGTCATGGCGCGTGTCATGAGCGGCGGCAACTTCATGGGCGTGGTGGGCGTATATGCATATACCGCTGACAGGTGTGCGGTGTGCAATCACTCGACCGTTTTCAAGCCCATGCTGATGTGTCAGCTTATGGCATGTCATGTATGCTAGTCTGAACGCGCTGCTGCTGCTGCTGGTGCTGCTGCTGCTGCTGCTGCTGCTGCTGCATTGCGGCAGGTGTGCAACCACCCCGACCTATTTGAGGGCCGCGCCATTGTGTCAGCTTATGACATGCCGCAGATCAGCGTGCAGCTGCCCTCAATCACAATGACAGTCGTGCCAGATGCCTTTGACACCTGCCAGCAGCTGTGCAGCATTGGCCTGCTGCCTGGGCAGCAGATTGGCCAGGCAGCTGTCTGGGAGGCAGCAGATACAGCAGCGCTGGCGTGCAGGCTCCCTGAGTTTGCTGCTGTGGTGGGTGAGGCAGCAGCAGCAGCAGATGGATTTGCAGATGAGGCTGATGTGCTTTACAAAGCAGGAGCAGCAGCTGCAGTTGCCGCGGGGCTGGTTCCGCAGCTGCCGTCGCCTGCGGTGAACGGCAGCAGCAGGGCGACGAATGCAGTGATAGCAGCAGCAGCGAATGCAGCGGATGTTGTGCGGCAGGGGCACTCGCAGCTGATGATGAGCAGCGGAGCAGCAGTGGCGCTGACAGGGGTGCTGAGTAGCGCATGGCAGCAGCGCAGCAGCTGGAGGCTGTCGCGCGTGGCACACACTGCTGCACTCAGCATGCTGCGCTGCGGCGTTGACGTTTGCTCTGCAACTCAGCACAATGCAGCTGCTGCTGATGCTGGCAGCAGCAGCAGCAGCAGCAGCGGTGCGGTTGTTTCTGGGGGCTGGCTGCCGCTGGATGCCTGTGGCGTGCCTGTTGGCGCAGCAGCACGCGGCAGGTTCCCTGACATCCTCGGTGCATTCACATCCAATGCAGCAGCAGGCAGCCAGCTGCTGCTGCCAGGCCCAGCAACTGCTGCTGCTGCTGCTGCTGCATACCCCGGCGCCGGCCGCCGCGGTGGCGCTGCTGCTGATGGCAGCGCTGCAGCTGGCAGCAGCAGCAGCAGGATGCCGCTGTGTGGCTGGGACCTTGTGCGGGCGGTGGGTGGCGCGGCGCACCCCATTGCTGCGTGCTTGAAGGGCCGTATGGGTGCGCGTGCACTGGCAGATCTGCCGTCGCTGATCCTGGAGCTGTCGGTGAGCTGGCTATCATTTGCTTCTGGCGTTTGCATGTAGTTGTGAGAGAGGTGGAGGGTATGCATTTGGGCGTGTGCCAGGCGCTGGTGGACCTGCCATCACTCATCCTGGAGCTTTCGGTGAGGAGACGAGCAACTCTAGTTGTGTCTGTGGAGGCTGAAGGTGTTACTTCTATGACCTGCTGCTGTGCAACATGCAGCAGCGTGAGCACCTGTATGTGCGTCAGGCAGTGGTGTGCGTGACATCGTGCATAGACAACTATTAGTCTCAACAAGGCGCTTGCCCAACCCTCGTGGTCCTGCTGCTGCTGCCGCCAACACAACACCACAGCCCACCTACGAGGAACGCGCTGCAGCCATGGAGGAAGATCTGCAGTGGTTCATGGTGGCCACCCTACTAATCCGCCACTGGCATTCCTGCTGCTGCTGCTGCTGCTGCTGCTGCCCACCTATGAGGAGCGCGCTGCAGCCATGGAGGAAGTGCTGCAGTGGTTCATGGTGGCCACCCTACTATTCTGCCACTGACACCCCTGCTGCTGCTGCTGCTGCAGCCCACCTACGAGGAGCGCGCAGCAGCCATGGAGGAAGTTTTGCAGTGGTTCATGGTGGCCATCCCACGCGCCCGAGGCCGCCCCGTGGACGCATGGTGCAGCAGGCCCGACGGCGCGGCAGTGCGGCGGGCGGCTCAGGCAGCCCTCATCGCTGAGCAGGTTTGTGCTCTTGTTCTTCAACTTGTGTTTGGACAGCAAGTGGTGTTATTTGTCCTTGTGGGTTGCTGTTGTTGTTAGTGCGCTGGGACTGCAGGCCAGGTGGTGCTGTGCATCGTGATGGGCAGCATGCATTGAACAGCAGCAGTAGTGCAGCCGAGGGCCAAAGCTGCTGCATCTGCGTGAACATGCCGTAGGTGCCACCGATGCGCTTACCACCTCTTCGGCGCAGGACTGGTTACATGCATTCTTGCTTGCGGTATTGCTTGTCTGCAGGAGTTCTTCGCCAGGGGCGGCAGCCTGCGCACCGCCCTGCTGCCACTGCACTTTGGTTTTGCTCACTGCTGCATGTTGCACTGTATGTGTGCAGGAGTTCTTTGCCAGGGGCGGCAGCCTGCGCACCGCGCTGGTGCGCAAGCAGCTCTTCTTCCCCGACAGGCGGCTGCTGCAGTACGACTGCGGCAAGCTGGTGGAGCTGGACCTGCTGCTGCGCCAGCTGAAAGCAGGCGGCCACCGCGTGCTCATCTTCACGCAGGTGCGTGTGGTGGTGTGTTGTTCTGTTGCTTTAGGTGGCGTGGCAGCAGTGTGTGGCGGGGTAGTTGTTGATGTCTCCTGCTGCAGTGTCTGGCTGACTGCTTGTTTCAGATGCAATTCACCGGCTGCCTGTTCCTCTCATGCTTTGCTTTCTGCTGCATCTACACTGCAGATGGCCAAGATGCTGGACGTGCTGGAGGCCTTCCTCAACCTGCACTGCTTCCTGTTCCTCTCATTGTGCATGCCACTGCACCCTGCTGCGCATTGCACATGGCTACGGTGCTCGATGTCTTGGAAGCAATGCACCTCAACCTGCACAGCGCAGCTGCAATTGCATACTGTGCCACTCTTCTCATGGTCCTGCACACTCTGCACACTGCTGCATACTGCAGCTTGCTGCTGCATCTTGACTGCAGATGGCCAAGATGATTGATGTGCTGGAGGCCTTCCTCAACCTGCACAGAGCTGCAACTGCACACTGTGCTACTCGTCTCATGTTTGGCACGCTGCTGCTTGCTGCTGCATCTTGACTGCAGATGGCCAAGATGCTTGATGTTCTGGAGGCCTTCCTCAACCTGCACGGCCACGTCTACATGCGCCTGGACGGATCCACCAAGCCGGAGCAGCGCCAGGTGTGTGTGTGTTGCTGGATGCAGGTGTTGCACAGGGTGTGTGATGGTCAAACACTTGGTCAAACACTTGCAGGACAGGCGCAGCTTGTCTAGATGACAGTCCTTGACAATGTGTGGCGTTGCTAGCAGCATGCCTGAGGTCAGGCTGTCAAGCTGGGGCGATACCGCAGGCTGTAAAGAACAACAATATATGCTTCGATTTGAATGCCTGCAGATGATGATGCAGCGCTTTAGATCCGACCTCGAGTACTTTGTTTTCATCATGTGTGCTGCTCATATGCATATGTATGCGCGCTCTCCGCGCTCTGCCACTTTGCCGCCTCAGGTGATGATGCAGCGCTTCAACAGCGACACCAAGTACTTTGTGTTCATCCTGTCAACGCGCTCCGGCGGTGTCGGCATCAACCTTACGGGAGCAGACACGGTCGTGTTCTACGACAGTGACTGGAACCCCGCCATGGACGCGCAGGCGCAGGTGAGGGGCAGGCTTTCCGGGTTGTCAGGAGGGTGGAAAAGTTGTCACATGCTTTATTTCGAGGCGGTTGAAGGGACGTGTTTGGTTGGCAGCAAATGGGACCCCGCCATGGACGCGCTGGCGCGTGTGAGCAGCATGTGCAGTGCCACATTGGCCTCTTTGCGTTGTGCTCACCTGCACACAGTGCAATGCTTGCCGCTAACGTATATAACATGTGCTCGTAAGACCGCTGCCACTGCATCGGCTGGACGTACCAGCTGCCCGCGCAACACGCCGTCTCCATCTGCATTCGCTTTCATCGTTTCTTGCAGGACCGCTGCCACCGCATCGGCCAGACGCGCGAGGTGCATATCCAGCACCACACCTCATTGTTGCCAACTGCCCATGTCATTCACCGCCTGCCGCTGTTGCACACATCTGTGCCTGCAGGACCGCTGCCACCGCATCGGCCAGACGCGCGAGGTGCACATCTACCGGCTGATCAGCGCCAACACCATCGAGGAGAACATCCTGCGCAAGTCCGACCAGAAGCGGCAGCTGGACTGGCTGGCGATTCAAAGCGGCGGCTTCAACACAGAGATGCTGGCCAAGCTCAACCTGAGTGCGTTGTTGCACTGCTGTTTCTGTTTGGTGTTGCTGCTGCCTTTGTTGTTTGTTTCTATGCTTTGCGCTGGTGTTGCTGGCAGTATACAAGCAAACTTCACATTGGGATGCTGCTGAAGCTGGCTTGCTTCCAGCACTGCGCTCAGCAGAGGAATACATCACCATGCTGCCACTTTCCGGCGATTGCTGACGCCAAACCACATCCATATACTCGCATGGTCAACCATGTCGCGTTGCGTGTGCTGTGCAGGCGGCGGCGCGGCCGGCGGGCTGTCCGCGGACGACCTCCGCGCCGCGCTGCGCTCCGCAGAGGACGAGGATGACGCTGCGGCAGCGGCAGTGGCTGAGAAAGAGGCCGAGGCTGAGATGGATGAATTCACTGCGGAGCCGCCGCCTGAGGAGGCCAAGGATGAAGATCTGGAGGGAGGCGATGGTGATGAGCCAAGCAGGATGGGTGAGTGAGGCAATCATACAATGCATGTTTGTCCAAGTACGTGTTTGATGCCAGGCCTCAAGGAGCTCAGGGCTGATGAGCTGCGCAGGCTGGGTGAGTACGGCAGACGCAGGTTTGGTCATGTATTCCACATAGTAGGAAGAGGCTGAGATGGATGAGTCCACCGCGGGATGGGGACGATGGTCCCAGCCGCATAGCGGAGCTGCCGAGGGTTCAATGTCT
Source organism: Scenedesmus sp. ARA3 (assembly GCA_004335835.1). Lineage (NCBI taxonomy): Eukaryota > Viridiplantae > Chlorophyta > Chlorophyceae > Sphaeropleales > Scenedesmaceae > Scenedesmus > Scenedesmus sp. ARA3. The sequence goes on from RWJK01001954.1 coordinate 52,118, forward strand.
GGGCATATTGCATGTGTTTTGGCTGAGGGTGGACGAGCAGAATGGCTGATCTGTCTGGCATGCGAGGAACTGAGCAGGCTGGGTGTTCTGTGTGTGAAGCAAAGATGATGATGTTGCGAATGCGTATGGCCTTCACGGCATGCTGTCATGTACGCATCTTGCATCGCAGGGGGCGGCACCAGGGCAGGCACACCTGCTAGCGCCAGCACCGTCCCGCCACCCCGGCCACCCTCAGGAGGTGGCCGCGGCAGGGGCCGCAACCACCACGCCAGTCGCCAGGCTGCAGCAGCAGCAGCAGCAAAGGGCAGCTCGCGCGCGTCCAGCCCGCCTGCTGCTGCTGCTGCTGATGGGGCGGCTGATGGAGCAGAGGGTGACAAGGACAAGGAGGCAGCAGCAGCAGCAGCAGCAGCGGAGCCTGAGGAGGATGCTGAGGAGCAGGCGCGTGATGCTGTCATCAAGGACCTGGCCACCCTACAAGAAGGCCAGAGCGGCAAGGTGAGTTGGTTGTGTCTACACGAGGTTGCAAAGCTTTGGGTATCCGCATGTAGTATGCAGGCGCGTGATGCTGTCATCAAGGACCTGGCCACACTGCAGGAGGGGCAGAGCGGCAAGGTACGCCTATGTTAATTGTTGGATTGCGGGTTCCTGGCATGATAGTGTGCATGTGTTTGTTGCTGTCATCAAGGACCTGGCCACACTGCAGGAGGGCCAGAGCGGCAAGGTGCGTTTATGTTGTTAGATGTTTGATGTTGCGGGTTTCTGGCATGATAATGTGCATGTGTTTGTTGCTGTCAACAAGGACCTGGCCACACTGCAGGAGGGGCAGAGCGGCAAGGTGCGTTTATGTTGTCAGATGTTTCATGTTGCGGGTCTCTGGCATGATAATGTGCATGTGTTTGTTGCTGTCATCAAGGACCTGGCCACACTGCAGGAGGGGCAGAGCGGCAAGGTGCGTTTATGTTGTTAGATGTTTCATGTTGCGGGTTTCTGGCATGATAATGTGCATGTGTTTGTTGCTGTCATCAAGGACCTGGCCACACTGCAGGAGGGGCAGAGCGGCAAGGTGCGTTTATACTGTTCAATGTTAGGTTGCGGGTTTCTGGCATGATAGTGTGCATGTATTTGTTGCTGTCATCAAGGACCTGGCCACACTGCAGGAGGGCCAGAGCGGCAAGGTGCGCTGCGGCTGTGTTGCTGTCGAACCTCAGCACTCAAGCTTGCACTGCATGCACCTGCTGTGTTGGCGGTTGACCTTCAGCTGTTCAACTCAAACATGGCGCAGCTCACCTAAACTGATGTTGCTGCTGCTGATGATGATGATGACGATGATGCCGCTCACGCACATTGCTACCTCACAGGACCTGCTGGCTCGGCTGTCCTCCAGCCTGTCTCCCATTGAGCAGTGCACGCTGCGCCACCTGGAGGCACATTGGCTGACCATCCTCCTGCTGCTGCTGCTGCTGCTGCTGCTGCTGCAGGACTTGCTGGCGCGGCTGAGCAGCAGCTTATCGCCCATTGAGCAGTATGCGGTGCGCCACCTGGAGGCGCAGCGCCCCGTGGACGTGGAGGCTGCCGCTGCTGCTGCTGTGGAGGATATTCAGCGCGAGGAGTGGGAGCTGGACGCCATCGAGCGCCGCAAGGAGCAGCAGGTGCGGTTTAAGGGTTTATGGTTGAAATTTGTAGGGTTTTGCAGGCTCATGACATGTCAGTCCGTGTTGTCTTGTGTCTATGTGCTTGCAGGAAGCTGAGGTTGAGGACAGTGATGAGGTCATTGAGGGCTGGGACAAGGCAGGCAGTACCTCCACATTCATGCATTACATTCATGCATTACATTCATGCATGTAATTAACTTGTCATGTTTGTCATTTGCTTCTGCAACTTCAGGAAGCTGAGGCCGAGGACAGTGATGAGGTCATTGGGGGCTGGGACAAGGCAGGCACCTCTGGCCCCCTGGTTTGTTGCACTGTGCATGTTATAACATGTCACGTTGTGTTTATCCTGCTGTGCTTGCAGGAAGCTGAGGCCGAGGACAGTGACGAGGTCATTGAGGGCTGGGACAAGGCAGGCAGTACATCCACCCTCATGCATTACACCATGCTTGTTAGTAACTTGTCATTGTTGTCATTTTGCTTATGCGACTTCAGGAAGCTGAGGCCGAGGACAGTGATGAGGTCATTGAAGGCTGGGACAAGGCAGCAGCAGACGCAGCATACCAGGAATACCAGCAGGAGATCAAACAGATCTTGGCAGACGAAGAAGCAGAAGCAGCAAAGGCAGCGGCAGCAGCAGCGCTAGAAGCTGAGATGCTGGAGGCTGACCTGGCAGCAGCAGCAGCAGCAGGCGCGAATGCAGCATATCTGCATGATTATCCGGCTGAATACAGCGGATATGGCTTGGATGGGGAGCTGGGCGAGGGCCTGGAGGTAACAAGCCCAGGTAGCGGCAGGCCTAAGCGCGATGGTGTTGGTCAGCAGGGCTGGTCTGCGCGTTATGCCAACCTGCCGTCGCACTTCCAGCAGCAGCAAGGGGGCTGGCAGCCGCTGAAAAAGCAGCGTGGGCTGATGCCAGGGGAGGCTGGTGGGTCAGCAGCAGCAGGCGCAGCAGGTGGAGGGTTTGTTGGAGGCAGGGGTAGGGGCAGAGGGAGGGTTGGCAGGCCTCCAGGTAGGGGTAGAGGCAGGGGAGGGTATGGTGGTGGCAGCCAGGGTTCTGGAATGTACCCTGGCGGTTCAGGGTTTGGCAGTGCCAAGGAGGACATTTGGGAGTACAACTATGGAGATGAGGATGAAGGCAGTACCAATACTGTTGCAGCGTGGCAGCAGCTAGAGGAGGCAGGCAGCATCAGCAGCCAATGCTGGCTGCTGCCGGCAGCAGCGCAGCTGGAGCAGCAGCAGCTGGATGCCCTGCTGCCAGGCACCTTCTGCAGCAGCAGCAGCAGATCGCTGCTGCCTTGGGAGGTCCAATGGGACCCTCCGCTAGCGCAGCTAGTAGCAGCAGTAGCAGCAGGTGCTGCTGGCTTCCCTGCTGACTTTGACGCTTCGGATCCTGCAGCAGCAGCAGCTGCGAGTGCTGCATTTGTTGAGATCGGAGGCTGGGGTATGTTAGAATGGGATCAGGTGGCTAGTCAGTTGAAGATGCTCATTGTACCGCCAGCTCCCCGTACAGCGCTGTACCGCAGGGTACACTGGGTGAGCTGTAAGGAGCGGTACATGCAGCTGCTGCAGGACTTCCAGACGGTACAGCAGTACAACAGCAGCAGGCAGCAGGCGGTACCAGCAGTACAGTCTGCTGCAGCAGCAGCAAGCAGCAGCAGCAGCAGCAGATGTGTGCTGCCAGCTGAGCTTCAGCAGCGCATGGCAAATTTGAGTCAGGCGCTGCCACCAGCAGCACAGCAGCTGCTGGATGCTGTTGTGGGACTGACATCGGCTGCTGCTGCTGCTGCCGGCCAGGCAGCAGTGCAGCAGGAGTGGCGGCGATGCCAAGCAGTAGAAGCAGCAACGCCACCAGCAAAGCAAGAAGAACCTGCAGCAGCAGGTGCCGCAGCTGGTGTTGCCAACCAGCAGCAGGCGGTGTCGCTTGCAGTAATAGGGCAGCTGTCTGCAGCGATAGATGCCACTGCGCGCAGCACAGCAGCAGCAACCAGCGCGATTGCGGCAGCAGCAACTGCAGCCTGCGGCATCAGCACGCGGCGGCAGAGCGAAGGAGTAAAGCAAGCTGTAGGTGGACCTACTTCACTTGTGCTGGCTCCCTCTGCTGCTCAGATGCTTGCAATCATAGATGAAACAGATGCTGATGTGCTAGGTGCAGGCAGCACAGTACCGTGGGGCGCGCAACACATGCAGGCGGCAGTGCTGTCTCCGACAATTGCACGAGCTGCCAGCATGTCTGGTGCTGCAGCAGCAGCAGCAGCAGCAGCAGCAGCAGCAGCAGCAGCAGCAGCGGCGGCCGCTGGAGGTCACTACAAGCAGGCAACAGCAGCAGCAGCAGTGAAACCTGAGCCTGGGTACCACCAGGCGTATGGTGGAACAGCAGCAGCGGCGGCAGCGGCTAACGGCATCTATGGTGCAGAGTATGATGCTGCAGCAGCAGCAGCGGCCAACGGCAGCATTCCACACAGCCCGAGCCCTGGTGTGGCGCCAGCAGCAGCAGCAGGTTGGTATGCTTCTGAGGACGCTGCTGCTGCTGCTGGCAGTGGCGCGTATGGAGGTGCCTATGCGGCGTCACCAGCTGCAGATGGTGGTGGTGGCAGGGGCAGAGGGCGGGGCAGGGGCAGGATAGGACGGCCCCCTGGCAGGGGCAGAGGCAGGGGCAGGCCGCCAGCTGGTGGCAGGAGTGCTGCTGCACATGCTGCTGCTGCGTACAGCGTGTCACCGGAGCACCACCTTGTGCAGCAGCAGCAGCAGCAGCAGGTGCAGTACTACGCGCAGCAGCAGCAGCAGCAGGAGATGGGCTCGCCTTCACCTGCTGTCGATGCTGCACCTCAGCAGCCGCTGACAGTGACGCCAGCAGCAGCACCTGCAGCGTACCAGCGGCAGCAGCAGCAGCCTCAGTTGGTCAGTCAGCAGCAGCTGCAGCAGCTTCTGTATGCGCAGCAGTTGCAAGGAGCGGGCCTGCAGCAGCAGGCTCTGCTGCAGCAGGCTCAGCAGAATGCTGCTGCAGCAGCAGCAGCAGCAGCAGCAGGGGCTGGAGCAGCAGCACCTGGAGCAGCAGCTGGTGCTGCTGCTGGCTTGTTGGGAGCTGGCGGTGGCCTCACTTCCAACGCCTTTGCAGCTTTGCTCGCACAGCAGCAGCTACAGCAGCAGCTGCTGCAGCTGCAGCAACAGCAGCAGCAAGACTTGCTGCAGCAGCCAGCAGCTGCAGCAGCAGCAAGCCAGGGTGCGGCGGCTGCTTCAGCGCCTATGTTGGCAGCAGCAGCAGCAGCAGGGGCTGGTGGGCTGGGTGGGTTGTACTTTACGCAGCTTCAGCCTGTGCAGCAAGGGGGGCTGGCAGTAGCATCCCCCACGCCAGCATCAGCACCCTTGCTGCAGCAGCTGGCTTTCAGCCCCCTGCAGCTCATGCAGATGCAGCAACAGCAGCAGCAGCAGGGGTCGCTGCTGCTGCAGCAGCTGCAGCAGCAACAGCAGCTGGCAGCGTTTGCGGCGGCGCAGCAGCAGCAACAGCAGCAGCAACAGCAGTAGCGTTGAGTGTTGGGTTGCTTTGTGTGTGCGCAGTGGATTGTGAACATGCTTGCATGGCATGGCCGCTTGCGTGCTCATGTGGGATGTGTATGCAGTTAATGCTTTGTTCAAGCATTGACATGCCATTTCTGTCATGTGCGTGGCAAGAGGTGATGTTGGTCTGCTGCAGGTGACTGCTCTTGTCTGTACACCTTTGGTACAGTTTAAACAATTGCAGGCAAGACAAATTGCAGTAGCACAATGCAGCATATTGCGTCACTCACATGTTTACAAGTGGTACAGCAGCTGCCCACTGCTGTTGCATGCCAGTGGCGGGGCCCAAGCTGCTCTGTAACTTTGCAGATATGGTCACGCTGTATATGGCGGAGTCTGATGCCAGATAGCCTTGCTGGTGACTGCCGTGGTTGATTGCAAATGCTTGGTGATGACAAGGCTATGTCTGCCCTGGCCGGCCGGGCCCCTAGTTACGACCTGGGCAGCAGCGACCCGGCAATGTGGGGATTTCGAAATATAGGCTTGAGAAGCTGCTGGCTGTCACCGTCGAAGAGACAAAACAAGCTAGCCGGCTTGTGCTAATTCCCGCCCAGCTTCGCGGGGTGACTTCCAACCACCAGGTAGCTGGAGCGCGGGTTCAACCACCAGTCGGCTGTGACAAACCTGCCAAACCGGGTATATCAGCCTGAGACAAGGGGCTAGATAGTCACCAGTTTAGTTGCCCTCCTGCGACAGCGGCTGCGAAGAAACTTGCTGGTTCCTTCCCGCCATCTCCACAATCATCACCAAAGCAAGCTGTCGCCAAACAAAGCCATCATCAGGATGGATTCCAGCGCGATGATTGCCGCCCTTCTCTGCTTGGCGCTCTGCACAGGTGAGTTGCAATTGGTCTTGTAAACATGCAGGCACCCGAGCTGCAAGCTTAAGCTTTCTCGCTCGCAGCCCAAAGCGCGCATTTCAGTGTGATGGATCTAAACAAACAAAAGCGATAATTAGGTCATGTTCGTTTGCTTCTGTAAGCAGCCTGCCGTAGCAGCATAATTGGGCATGAGTTCACAGTAGCAGGCAGCTGCCTCACCCCATCCTATCTCTCATCACAGACCAGCACCTTCGACACACCCTCAAACACATCGCCTAACTATTTCCGCTTCGCCTGTTCTCTGTCTGCTTGCAGGCAGCCTCGCCTCTACTGCTGATGTCAGCCTGCCTGCCATCCCACTGGATGAGGAGCCAGGCGTCATGCGCAGGCTGCAGGGGGCGCTGCTGGATGGCCATGACATCAACTTCTTGAAAAAGACTGCCAAAGCAGCTGATGCAGTGAAGGATGCAATTGGCACAAAGGTGAGCAGTGGAACAGGCCATCAGCCAGCAGCAGGGCAGCAACGTTTGCACAGTACTCTGCTGCCTGCTTGCTGCCTGCCTGCCAGCATATCCAGCAATGCCACAGCTGGCTTGTAGCAGCTGGTTGCATGGTGTGTACGGCAGCAACAATTGCAAAAACCCATCCCCAGCATTGAACCTCAGAACCTTGGACCAGCCACTGACGATCCCCCTGCTACTGCTGCTGCTGCTGCTGCCACCCTTCCTGCTGTTGCTCCTGCAGGTCCAGGGCGTGCAGCACTTTGCCACCCATGTTGGCAAGGAAGCAGCAGAGGAGGTAAAGGACGTCGTCAAGGCAGACACCAAGGTGCTCAGCAAGGCCGCAAAAGCAACACACAGTACCCTGAAATCCAGTGGCGAAGCCATCCGTGCAACCGGCGCTGCAATCGGCGCTGGAGCTGCCCACCTTGCCACTGCACCATTCGGCGGCCTCTTCTCCCACGCTGCACACAAGACTACCGAGCATGCCAAGAAAGAGACCAAGCAGGCGGTTAAGAAGGCAGTGAAAGGCGTGAAGAAGGTGAAGCGCGCAGTTGCAAAGGCAGCAGATGAGAAGGCAGATGCGCTGCACGATACTGCCAAGGCAGCTGCGCATGCTGTGAAGCGCGCCAGCATCAAGAATGACATTGCCAAGAGGCTGGCAGCAATGAAGGTCAAGAAGGCTGTGGGTGCAGGCGTCAAGGCTGTGCTGAAGCCTTAGATATTTTGCTGGAGATGTTTTTGTCTTTATAAAAGGCTCCAGGGTCACCTGGTGTGATTGTGGTGAGTGTGCGACAAGATTCTTGCACATGCAGCACGGCTGAGTGTACAGCAGTGTAGAGCGCAATTTGTCGCCCTGTTTGGGGTTGTTTTTGTATATTGGAGTTGACAGGATTTGTGGGAAAGCAGCAGCAGTGCTGCCGTTTCCAACCAGCTGCAAAGCTGGGTGATCTGAAGCAAGCAGCAGCAATGCTGCCATCATGAACCAGCTGCAAAGCTGGTAGCAATGTGCATTGGAGCAATCGTAAGTGCTCCTGCGAATGGAGCAACTCACAAGCGATCAAGCTTCCGCATGGTATCTTGTAAGTAACTGGACACACATACACAGGAACATGCTTGGTGGTTGATTGGCGCAAGTGCTCGCTGTTCTGAGCGCTTGCACTGTCAAATATCGCAGGCCTGGATAGCGCCTGTGCATTCACCCATTACCTTGTAAGCATATTTACCCAATACCTTGTAACTAGCCTCTCAGAAACAATGGTGTAACTGCAGTACAGTAACATGGTGCCTGCAACAGCAGGGCCGCTGCTGTCACAGCTGCTCCGCCAAAGCTGCTTTTTGCACTGCCCTTTTTGACGGTTCGTCTTATGAATAAACATGCCAACATTGTTTGAACAATGTTCAAGCAAGCCCAGCTGTATCGCAACAGCCGCAATGTTCTGTGGGCATGGTGATGCGCTGCTCCACATGCACGGCGAGCAGCCCAGTGAGGAAACATGCACAGCTCAAAGCTGCTTCCCCCACTGCCCCGCTTGACAAAGCATCTTATTAATGAACTGGCCAACAACATAAGACTATTGTCCAAGACAGCGCAGCTGTATCGGCGCAACAGCCGCTGCGTTCTGCGGGCATGCTGATGCGCTGCTCCATATGCACAGCGAGCAGCCCCATGGGGAAAGCTGCCGACCTCAAAGTTGCTTCCTCACTGGCCTGCCTGACAAACACTCTTATGAACTAACCTCCCAACAGCAAGCAAACAGATTACAAGCCAGCGCAGCTGTATCAGCGCAACAGCCGCTACGTTCTGCGGGCATGCTGATGCGCTGCTCTATATGCACGGCGAGCAGCCCCATGGGGAAAGCTGCAGACCTCAAAGTTGCTTCCTCACTGGCCTGCCTGACAAACATCTTGAAAATGAACTGGTCACCAGTGATGGTATCATGTTCAAGCCAGCCCAGCTGTATCGTTGCTACAGCCGCTACGTTTGTTGTGTCTAGGGGGCCTGCACGCTTTACATTGGACATGCAAAAAATGTGTCCCTTCTGACTGGGCCTTGTTACATGGTTGAACCCTCTCAGATGAGTTTATGAATCACACACCAGGGTGTCTGTCAGTTATCTTGATGTGTTGTTCTTCGATGTTTCCTCCCCCTATGAGCCTCTCGTTGGCTCCTGACTGGGGTTCCCACTCCTCGTTGAGTGGAGCATGTAATGTACTGTAATGTAATGTTTGGCTCTTTTTGGCTCCTCACGGACAGCACAGCATGCAGCACCACCTGCAGGTGCCACAAGCAGGTGATCACTGTGACAGTTTTCCTTCCAGCAGCAGCACCACAGCATCCAAGGGTTCTAGCCTGCACAATAAATAACAAATGCTCGCTCGTACGTTTTGTTTGAGGAAAGATGCAGCGGCAGGAGCCGCAGCAGCGACGGTTGCAGGGAAAATGTGCAGGGTTATGCAGGTTGAGCCGGCCATCACACCTGGATCCAGAGATGGACAGGCAGCCATGAAAGTACAAATACATCCAACAACATACAATTATTTAGTTCTAGGTGCTGCGTGATTGACCATTTCTTCTGAGCCGTGCTAATCCCCCGGCAGCTCCCGGTGAGCTAATCCCCGCCGCGGTGGAGCTTCGCTGATAGTCTGCAGGCAGCTGCAAAGAAGGTTCAGGCTAAGTCTCATCCGAGAAAGCTTGGCTACATAAGCGCTGAAAGCCTGCCATAGCAACACCACAAGCTACTCTCAAGCTTGCGCGCGCTTTCAACAAGTCTGTTTGCTTTCGACCTCCAAACCTCCACCCTTATACGCAAATTAGCAAAGCAAACAGAATGAAGGCATCCTACATGGTTGCGGCTCTCCTCTGCCTGGCTCTGTGCACAGGTAAGCATGGTTCGGCTTCTCAGGATTGCAGGCCTGAAACTCCCGTGTGCTGCGGCAACAGCGAGATAGCAGCTGGAATTTGCCGACAGCATGCAATTGTCGCTTTCCATTCGACCTGATGCCTCGACAGCGCTGCCACAGTGTCGCATGGCTCTCAACTGACTTGTCGGTGCTGCTGCTGCTTCTGCTGCTCTGCTTGCGCAAAACAGGTGCCATTGCCTCTTCCCTGCAAGACACTGCCCTACCCTCCCTAGAGGTCCAGCCAGGCAGCCTGCGCCAGCTGCAGGGAGATGACTTAGATGATGTGCTGGAGCATATGGCTGACAAGTCATCAGATGCAGTAGATGCAATCAAGTACATGGCCACAGCCAAGGTGAGCAAATCTATCTAAGCCTCAGCAGCAGCTGGCCTGCAACACAGCTGTCACATCCCATACATCCGTATGCAGCTGCTGTCAAGAGTGCATGCAGGAACAGACAGCAGGAAGCAGCAGTAGTAGGATGGCAATGAGTTCTTGCAATAGAGCTCTCAGGCCCAGGCCTGTCCTTGTCCTTCTCTAATTTACGCACGGAAGAGCATAGGCTCAAGCAGGCTTGCCTGCCTCCGAAGCGTAGGACTTGTAACTTGTAACAGGAAGCAGCTGCACGGCTTGTTGAGTTCAGCAAAGCTCCTCTTTCTTCTTCCTTTAAGCTGCTGACCCTCTCCTCTTGCTGCTGGTGTTCCTGCAGCTGGAAGGCGTCCAAACCTTTGCCTCTGATAGCGCCGAAGCAGCAGCCAGAGCCGCCAAGCGCATCCAAAAGGCAGATGCTAGGCTAGCCGGTGTCATATCCACCACCTCAAAGAACACTGCAAAGGCCACCAGCGCCGCCCTTGCTGCCACCACCACTGACGCTGCTGTGCGCATGTGGGACGCTGCCACCCCCCACAAGGGCCCCATTAAGGAGATGGCTGCTGGTGTTGCCAAGTTTGCGCTGGGCGTGAATGCCAAGATCAAGACAAAGGAGGCTGAGAGGACTGCTGCATGGGGTGCTAAGCGCGTGAAGCGTGCTGCTGCCAAGAATGCAGATAGCCATGCTGATGCGTTGAGGGATGCTGCTGAGGATGCTGCACATGCTGCAAAGAAGGCTGCGCTGAGGGATGCGATTGCCAAGCAGCGTGCAGCCATGGCAGTGTCTGATGTGGCCAAGTCAGTGCTGAAACCTTAGGGGTGGTGCTTATTGGGGTGGTCAATCATGAGTGTGGTTGAGGGCAATAAGCTGTGTTGAGGTTCGTGACATCCAAAGCAGCATGAGTGTTCAGGTGCCAGCATCAGAACAGTACCCTGTGTACAATTGCAGTCTTGTTCGATCTGCTATGCAGGCGTTGCCTGCAGGACTTGGCAGGCCAGCAGCAGCAATGCTGTCTCCTCGTATTGAACAAGCTGCAAAGTTGGGGCTTGTGTTGCACTGAGAGCATCCCCTCCTGAGCAAGGAGGGCTTACAACATCAATCAAACCAAAACACGTTCCACAAAGGGCAGGAATTGTCTGGAGTGTGAGCCTGGAAATGTCAGGCGGGGGTTTTGAGCAGTAGACTTGTACTGGCTAGGGTTTTGCCAGGTTGTGGAGCTCAATCATCCAGTGTAAAATGATTAAATTGGCGCTCATTTCCTTTAATGTTGAGTGGTGGCAACCTGCTCGCTCTTTCGACAGATCGTATTTTTGCTGAACGAATCGAGAATTGCCTGCATCAGCACATGGACACACCGCAACAGCCCAACTCCAACAATCGTGCAGTTGGCTGCAAGTTCAACATTGAGTGTTAGGTTGTCAGGTAATGCTCAGTGCATTTCTTTAAGCAAGTGCTGGCATGCTGCTGCTGCTGCTGCTGCTGCTGCTGCTGCTGCTGCTGCTGCTGCTGCCAACGCATGGGCAGCCTTTCCTGATACAAGTTTGTTGTAGCTCAAAACCTGTGCGACGCCAGGGAAACTTGCAACGCTTGCAACGCTTGCAACGCGTATCAAGTGCTGTTCTGCTGCTTGCAGGACCCACCAACCAGCGCCAACCAGCTGGCAGCTGCAGCACACCACAGGCGTGTATTGCCCCTGCCCCATCAACTGGCAACACCAACATCACCTTCACTAAATCCTGCAGCAGCCCTTCTAGACGCGAGCTGCCGGTAGCATCCTGCAAGCCACAAACTTCACAATGAACAGCTTTGAGAACTTCCAGCTACGGCAGTTCAACCTGCCACATGGCATCCACATCAACGCACGCGTGGCAAGCGGCACCCCCAGCACATCCCGCCCGCCGCTATTCCTGCTGCATGGCTTCCCCCAGAGCCATGTGTGCTGGAGGAGAGTGGCCCAGCAGCTGCAGCAGCAGTACTTCCTAGTGCTGCCAGATCTGCGGGGCTACGGTGACTCAGCGCAGCCGCTTGGTGCGGATGATCATTCGAATTACAGCAAGCGGGAGATGGCGGCTGATGTCGTTGCAGTGGCAGGTGCGTGTTGGCTGTCACACTGCTGTGGGCTGCAGCAACACACTGCCGGCGCATGCGCGACTGCATGTGTGCTGCTCTTGTCGCATGTCCTTGTCATGGTGCACAGGCAGCCCACACTGCACAGCCGCATGCAACACTTGCAGCACCCACACAGGTAGCTGTGAGGGCTTGCCCTCCAGCCCACATTGCGAGGGCTCTGCAATACAATCGAATACAATGCATGTCAGGTCGGCAGCCTGCCTCAGGCACTACCTAGCACAGCAAGCCCCTGCTCCGTTACTAAGCACATTGCACTGCTGTTTTGGCACATACATTGCAGATGCGCTGGCATTGCATGCCTTCTCACCACAGCACTGCCCAACAGCAGGTCAGCGGTGCAAAACTCACTCTGCTCATACATCACACTATGCTCTCCTCGTGCATGTTCCGCAGACGCTAGGCATTGCAGACTTCTTCCTTGCTGGCCATGACAGGGGCAGCCGCGTGGGGCACAGGCTGGCGCTGGACCACGAACAACGCGTCTGCAATCCCGTCTTCCTCTGGCTGTGCGCTGTTAGTGCGCCCGCTTGTACGCTGCACAGGCTGAAGGCCGCTCGATCGCAACGCCGGGTGTTTTAATCCAATGATCCGTGCACTGTCTGCTGCTGTTTGTGCCAATCTTGCAGATGCGCTAGGCATTGCTGACTTCTTCCTGGCTGGGCATGACAGGGGCGGCCGCGTGGCACACCGCTTGGCGCTGGACCACCCGCAACGTGTGCGGAAGCTGTGCGTGCTGGACATCGCACCAACGCTGGCCATGCACGAGGCAACAGGGCCCGACTTTGCACAGGTAAGCCTGCAAGGATGGCAGCAGTCCGGTGTGTTTTGTAAATATTGAAGCTGTGCATGCTGGACATCGTGCCAAGCCTTTACCGCTGGTTCCACCTGGCACAGCCTTGCCCTGCCCTGCCTGCCCTGCCCTGCTCTTCATCCCTACACCCCACACCTGCCCTGCTGTTCAACCCTACACCCCAGACCCGCCCTGCTGTTCAACCCTACACCCCAGACCCGCCCTGCTGTTCAACCCCCAAACCTTACACAAAAGCCTGCCCTGTTACCCAACACCCCGACAGGCCTACTACCACTGGTTCCACCTGGCGCAGCCCTGCCCCCTTCCCGAGCTGATGATCGCCGGCTGCCTGCGCCAGTACCTGCACGCAAAGCTCGGCGGCTGGGGAGCGGGAGGGCTGGGGCACATTGCTGCAGAAGATCTGGCAGAGTATGAGCGCAGCTTCATGCGGCAAGGAAAGCATCTGTATGCAAATGATGGTTTAAATGCAGCAGGTCAAGAGAGCAGGGAGGCAGGCGAGCCTAGCCTCAAGCAGCAGCAGAAGCAGGGTGAGGCCAGGTTAGATGTGGCGCGGCGGCTGCCGGCTGTGCATGCTGCTTGTGAGGACTACCGGGCGAGCAGCTGGAGTGGCATTGACATACAGCATGACAGGCAGAGCAGGGCAGCGGGGCAGCGGCTGAGCTGTGAGGTGCTTGCAGCATGGGGTGAGAGGGGGGTGGTGGCAAGGCTGTTTGGTGTGGAGGGGCTTTGGAGGGCTGCTGCTGCTGATGGGGTGGCAGTGAGGGGTGAGGTGGTCCCTGGGGTCGGTCACTTCATTCCTGAGGAAGCACCAGAGTACACTGCAGATATGCTGCAGGAGTTTTTCAGATGATACATTCGAAGCTGCAACCATGTGAGGTTTCTGTTGTTGACCGCACATGCCTCATCACAGCAAAACCCTTTGAACTGGTGCTTGTAGTTGGCTGTTTGATGCGGAGGGGCTGTGGAGGGCTGCAGCTGCTGATGATGGGGTGGCAGTGAGGGGTGTGGTAGTGCCTGGAGTGGGTCACTTCATTCCTGAGGAAGCACCAGAGTTCACTGCAAATCTGCTGCGAGAGTTTTTCGCGAGTTGAATAACCTAGGACCTCATTAGCCGTGTTTGGCTCTTTCGTGGGCGGGCCTGTGGCCCTACTTTGGCAAGGTAACTACTGAATAACAGCCAGGGGTTGTACAGCTTGCGTGCATGCTGGCTACACTGCGCCTTGTTGCTGCAAGACAACGTTGTGCAGCTGCTCTATACATGCCTATATTGTGCCATGTTATCACTGACGAGTATTGTTACCAGGCAAGCTCCTGCGCCCAAGTCACATGACACCCAGTTGCCAGGAACTACCAGGCAGAGGCTAATGATGCATCTGACTGCTGTAATGCCCGTCAGTGACTACGAGAGCGCCCAAAGGGCAACATAGCGACGGCAAGGGGAGGTGCTGCATCACATGCAGGTCACTGGCAGTGTGCTGGGTGCGACACTGCGGTCAAGTTGAACATCTCAGCTAGCTAGTATTACTTAGCTGTGCAGCAAACTTCGTGCATTAAATGCACACCTGCCAGAAGCACAGTATGCATCGGGCCCGTATCAAACTTGCAAATCGATTCACAACTGCATGCCACACCAACCCTCAGCTGACAACTACTGCTGCGCCTGCTGCGCCCAGTATGCCTCAGCTGCTGCCTGGCCCGCTGCCAGCTGCTGAGGGCTCAGCAGCCCGGCTAAGCCTTGACCATCCAGCAGCTGCTGCTGCAGCAGCCACTGGTGCACCTCCCACAGCATACTGGCGTCAGCTGCGATGAGTTTGGCGCTGTGCGCCACCCGTGTACTGGCGACCAGCTGCCTCACATCACCCGCCGAATGCTTCATGTCCAACACAGCAACAACATTGACCACCACAGCTGCAAGGCCAATGTCCTTTGAGATATCTGAGGCTATGTTGCGCTGTGGTGACAGCAGCTGTGCGGTGCGATTCACCACCCGCTCCATCAGCTGGTTCTGGCTGTACTGCAACAGCCTGCATGCCACCGCAGCTTGCACAACATTTGCTCTAACTGCATTACGCAGCCAACCAGGGGCAGCTGCAGCAGCGTTATCAAAAAATCTGGCCTCAACTAGGCCAAGCCTGCCGCATGCCCATAAGCTATTTGTGACATCCTGTGCTGGCCAGTTCTCAACCTGCGCTGCTGCCTTGCCCTGCAGCAGCTGCTGTGCACAGTGCTGCGCAAAGTCCCGGCTGAGGACTGGAACTGCTGCTGCTGCTTCTGCTGCTGCTGGCGGCACAGACAGCCGCGCCAAGGCCAGCAATGCACTGGAGTTTGCTGCGGCGAGCCTTTGTCAGCAAGCCGCTGCAATGTTGCCTCGCCTAGCAGCCGCTGCCACACCTGCTGATCCACTTGAGGCTGCCAAATGGCCCGCTGCTGCAGCTCGCTGACCGCCCACAAAGTATTAGAGAGTTCTTGTGTCCCTGCTGCCTCCAGCATTGCAGGCCGTGCCATGGCCTGCAGCATGCTGTCCAGGGCAGCAGTGCCGGGGTTAACGCGCAGCCTGGCGCAGGCCCATAGGATGTTGGAAACATCCTGTGAAATCACACCCTCCAAGTGTGGATGCTTAGATAGGACTTGCATGCGCTGCATCAGGTGCAGCATGACTGCTTCAACTGCTGCCCTGGGAATACCTGGAACTTGGCCCTTGTTTACTGCAGCTGCATTAGCCTGGCCATGCAGTGTGTTAGCAACATGTACGCCGGCAAAATCTTGCGGACTGCGCTGTATTTGCTCCGCTATGGCAGCCCGGGTGCTGCTCCACACACGCTCATTGGTGTAGCGCAGCTTGCCGCATGCCCACAGCACGTTTGCCAGCGCCTGTGGGCCCGCAAATGGCAGCACAGTGTCCCAAATGCCTGCCAGCGTGTCTAACAGTGGCTTAGCTGCTGCTGGCTGCACGCGCCTCAAATTTGCTGCCTTGGTGAAGGCGGCTGATGTGTGGATGAAGTCAAAGCTGCTGCTCCACTCATCCACAATGTCTGTCAGCTCCTGCAGGGCGGTGAGGCTGTCGTTGCCTATGCGACTGATGCTGCTTGTGATCATTCGCTGCATCGCCGAGCCCTGCGCCACACAGCAGATCAGTTCAGTTCAACCAGCCAGCAAGTCATAGTATGAGCATCGCCAAAGTGACCTTCAACAACCAACAGCGTCTGCGTGCACAGGTAACAACATGTGATACAACTCGGCATCTGTCAACTGCATCTGCCAACTGCCGTGCTTCGGACAGGTACTGTACTGTTAGGTAAGCACCCGATGCAGGAAGGCTTCCTGTACGCCCACCTCCGTAGATGGTACATTCTCGTAGATGTTGGGGCGCCCTTGCTGTGTATTGCTCTTGCCGCTGTGCTGCTTCTGGCCTGCTGCTCCACCTTTTGCAGGGCTGCCTGCACCGCCAGCCCGCTTGCCTGCACCTGCATAGCATTGCAGCCAGGGTAGTTTGATAGCGGCACAGGGCATTGTACCATCTGGAAAAGGAAAGCCAATCGAAAATCAGCGGCAGCTAGCAATACAGGCATTGGCTTGCTGTTGATGTCGTTCTGCCAGCAGTGTGCTTAGCTGACTCGCTGCACACCTGCAGCCTGCAGGACAGCGCTGGTCATGATGTACATGACGTTTACATGCACGGCTTGCAGTCCATAGACTTACCACACCATACCCTGCGCTGTATAAGGATGCTGTGGGGTTGAATGTGACTACGACTCAGGAGGTGCACGGGTGAGCTACTGCTGCTGTAGCTGTTGTGCAGCAGCTGAGAGTGCGACCTCAGCCCTAGCATCGTCCGCAAGCTGCTGCTTACGCACGCGTTCAGTGAATCAATGAAAAAGCGGAGGTATCAGGCAGGTTTGATGCCGACAGCGGGTGGGTGATCACTCTCACTCCAGCACGGATAGCAGCACGGATTACTGCTGGAACTCCCGCTACTGCGTCCTGCCTCAACTTACGTTAAAGTTACTGACCAGGAAACACAGCAAAAGCGGCGACCAAAATCTTCTAGGGCGGGACTTCTCAAAGCGCCACACGTCGCGGGGCCTCTGCCACTGGCACCTGCCAGGGTCCAGGTCACAGGGGGTGCACTCAGAAATTGGTCACGAGACTGCGATATTAACCTTTGAACACCTAATCCACTGTAGAACCTGTGTTTAAGTAGTATGACTGAATGAGAGCATACAGCACTCAGCTGCTGCAGTACTGCTGCTGTACAGGTGACTCAGGCTGTGAGTACCACTGCAGTGCAGTTCCGACCAGATGGAACAGCCCTGCCACAAGGAGGTGTTCAAGTAACCTACTGCACAGACCCTGAATGAAGCAATTCGCTAGTACAATGTTACACAATCGAGCCATCCACTGAACTACTTGCTTGCACTGCTGCTGGCAGAGATGGCATTACCATGACGCTGCACCAGTGGAACTGCAGGCCGCCAATTGGCTGCGCTACTGCCAGCTGTCATTTCAAGTGCTGGGATTGCGTGGCCTGTTGTGCGCAGCCGTGCACAGGACACCAGGTCGGCCTGGCATCCCAAAAGATACAGATCAGTGGACACAGCAGTGCTGTGACAGCACATGTCACTTGCAGATGCGCATGCGCTTGCCTGCCAGCCTGCTGCCATCTATCAGCGCCACGTCAGTGTTTGCAGCCAGCAGCTGCTCAAGCCGCTTCACCCCTGACGCCCTCCACACGCCCGCCAGCGTGTCACCGGGCTGCGCAGTGTACCAGCTGCAGCTGCTGTTGGTGGGGGCACGCATGACAAACTTAGGGTTGAGGGTCCTGGCCTTCGCTCCAGGGTCTGCAGGAAAGCGGAAGCGGCACAGTAGGAGCAAAGGCCAGCCAGGGCAGCCACAGCTGTTCACAGCTACTATTATACTTGTTCATGCTGCAAAGCACCAGAGCCGATGCTCAGACAATCTGTGCGCAGATTCAGAACAGCCGGCTGACAAGGCACATGTAGAACCACCCAGCAGTGCTGCCAGTGCACAGCCTGCAACAGCTCTTGTTTGCACAAACTTACAGATGGCTGCAGGAGACAGGTGCGCAGTTATGCTTTTACTATGCCTAGAATCGTCCTATTTACTGTTTGTGGGTCGTGCATCATGTTGCGCTGCATGGCAGTTGCTGCCTCACCTGTCCAGCTGAGCGCGTACATGAAGCCAGGCGCCATCAGCCCTGCCTCGCCATACTTGACCTGCAACACAAGACACATAACAGGAAACCGTTGTTGTTGTGAAGCTGCAACGCTTGCAGGGAACCCCAGCAACAAGCTTTTAAACAAAGGCATGCAATGTCGGTCATCATTGTCAACAGCTGCTTCATCACGCAGCATCATGCGTGAGTCACGTGTGCCGGCAGCAAACATACAGGCTTCGCTGCCAAGCAGGCGGCCTGCCCCCGCCCCTGCCGTTGCTGCAATCGATGCCAATACCCCTGCCACATGTGCTGCCCCTGTCTTTGCCCCTGTGCCTGCTGCTGCTGCTGCTGCTGCTGCTGCCCACCTTGAAGAAGCCCCGCCTGCTGCCGCCGCCGCTGCTGTTGCTGCTGCTGCTGCTCCTGCCCCTTGCTGCTGCTGCTGCTGCTGCCCCTGCCCTTGCTGTTGCCGCCCACCTTGAGGAAGCCCGGCCTGCTGCCACCCCAGCTGTTGCTGCTGCTGCCGCCCAGCTGCTGCCCCAGACCCTACCCTTGCTGCTTCTCTGCCACCCCTCACCTTGAAGAAGCCGGGCCTGCTGCCGCCCGGCCAGCTGCCCCAGCTGTTGCGCACCAGCCACGATTCACCCCGATCGTCCCAGCCCACCACCAGCACCGCATGGGGGTCCATCACCAGGTCGGCAGGGATGGCGGAGCGCCTGGCATACACCTGCGCCAACATGCACATATATATGCACATATGTTTGTGCATTTGTGAGTGCAAGGGCGCCTGTGATACCAGTGTATATGTGTGATGGTACTTGCAGGAGGCAAGGAATTGGTTGGTGTGGTTGCAGTGCTTGTTGATGCAGCAAGTCACCCGCTCACAGACACCTGCGCCTCAATTGCAAGAAACGCCAGTGATGTGCAAGCTGCTGCAACATCCAGCGCGGCATTGACAGCTATTCACGGCCGTCAACACGGTGCATGCAGCAGAAAGTTGCCGCATATGACAGACGTCGTGCTCTTTCAAAAACTAAGCTGCTGCCCAGCTGCAGCAAAAGGAAGGCGAAATGAATCACCAAGACACGCACCTGCTGTGGCCTGCAGCGCGTGGAGGGAGTCAGGTCGGGGTACAACAACATCACTGCTGCGACAGCGCCGTTACGCACAATGGCCTCCTTGGCAGCAGCAACGTCGTACAGCTTGCCCCACTTGAAGCTGCCTCCTGCGCTGCTGCTGCATCGAGTGCTGCATACATTGGTGGGGCGCTTCAGCCCACCAGGCTTTGACCAAGGCAGGCAGCGGTCCTGAAGGGAAGCGCCTTGCGAGAGCTGCTGCAATATGCTGTCAATTGTGGTGCCGTTAGCACACGTGCGAGAGCCGGCTTGTTTGCCTGCAGGCGGCAGCAAGAAGCAGTACGCCTATATACTGTACTGTACTGTCCACCGCATGGCAGTGGGGTGCTGAAGGTGCCGCGTTGTCACACATCAGCGTTGTTAGCTTTTCCTGCCCCAGCTGTCATCCACCACATTGCAGGTGCATTCAAAGTTTTTGAGGTTTCATTGGTTGCAGACCCAACCCCTCTACGACCACTGCTGCCTGCCTGGTAGTGCCCACCTGCGCAGAAGTACATGTGCTGCGCTGACAGCGCGGGTACCGCTTTGTAGCTCTGCTTCTTGGCTGCTGCCATGGCTGCATGTGCCAGGCCAGCTGCTGCAAAGGCTGCACACGCGCCGCATGCCGCCTGATCTGGTGCAGGCGCAATGAAGTTGAAGCCACCTGCATGCATCATTGTGTGCACAACAGCAGGCGCAGATGATAGCATTCGTGGGTGGTGCATCTGACGGCTGTACATGCAGGGAGCTGCTGGATAGCCCTGCTTCTGAAATTTATAAAAGTGCAGTGAGCACGGCATGTAGTGACACTGCTGATGTTGGTGCTTTTGGTGCTGCTCTGCTGCTGGTGCTGCTGCTGCCACTTGCCGCGTCATTCCGACAGGATCTATCATTGATGCACCATCATTGTGTTCAACTGATCAGCGACATGTAAACAACAGCAGATAGTTACGCTCAGCTGGCAGCTGAAATTCTGAATTGATAGCTGGGCCCGGGGGCCGTGCCAGCCTTTGCTCCCACCTGTGTCCCTAGCAGCTGTCGAGTCATACGTAGCTGGCAGTGCAGCCTCTAGCATGAGATTTATCGCCGCCTGACTGCCAGTAACCCTCAATGTGAGGCCTGCCTTCCTGATAGCGGCATCCAGTGGCGACTTCAGCAGCATGTTGTTGCCTGTCAGCTTCGGCTGCAGCACGCTGCGGCTGCCTCTGCCGCCGGCCTTAGCAGCACTCACTCGCTGGTAAAGCGTCTTGTCCATCGCCTGGCTTGCTTTTGGCGCAAGTGCCTTTAGGTCCTTGGCAGACATGGCATACCCTGTCCGCAGCCACGACTCAAAGCCGCCGACTTCGCTTACGTATGTGCCAGCACAGCGAGATTCCTGGCGTGTCGTGTTGCGCCAGCTGTTGTACTGGCCCCTGCCCAGCTGCCGCAGCTGCCGCCGGTGTAGGGGCAGGGCGTCGTGTAACGCTTGGTCAGCCGAGCTTGCATGGAAACACATTGTGCATTCTGGTGCTTTGTAGATGCCGGTGCCAAGCTCTCCTGGAGGTATCCTGTACTTCATCATGCCTGCTGTCGTGAAGGCTTGGCAGTACGGCGTCTTGGTGCACTCCGCTGCAAGCTCAGCGGCGCTGCTGCTGCTGCAGCTCTTGACCATGTCGTACTGATCGTACGTCTTGCCTTGAATGAAAAGGTAGCCTTCAAAGTTTGGGCAGCCTGACGACAATTGCTTTTCACGAATACCGTCCGGCTCCTCCACTCAAACCCATCCATCTCGCTTTCGCCGGCATCCCCGCCCACACGATAACGCCTGTAATTGTTTCTAAGGGATCGGGCTCTAGCCATGGCTGCCTTGTACTGCTTTGCGAGCCCATCCCTGTAACTGTCATCTCCGCTAGCAAACCGCATGCTGCTGATATCGATGCAGCATGCCACCAGCAGCAGCAGGCTTGGCAAGCAGCATGCCACCTTGCGGCCCGCGCCCATTGTATCGAGCACGCGTCTTCTGCTCAGATGGCACGTGTAAGGCAGCGTCACCCTGTAGAGCAGCAGCAGCAGTATTAGCTTGGTTAGCAGCAGCAGCAGCAGCAGCAGCAGCAGCAGCAGCAGCAGCAGCAGCAGACAGCATGGGTGAGGTGTTCGGCCGAGGCATGTACACCATTGCTTGCAGATCAAGCCTGGAGTGGCATGTTACAGACATTGCAGAATATAGAGCGCAAGAGATGCGATGTGTTGGAGCTGTCAACGTGCACCCCCAGCAGATATTGCACTGCACTTTGGTGGCTGACCATGCGCAGATACTGCCGACGATTCTTGCTGACAGCAGTAAATATCAATGCTATACAATCAAGGTGATCGAATACAACGAGCAGTCCGCATTGCGCTCACTTGAAGAGGCCTGGGCGCCTGTGGCCCACGCCAACCCGGCCAGTTCGGTGGTGCCTTCTCTAGTATTGGTGGTGCAAATCAAGGGCTTGAACACATAACATTTCCAGTGATAAACTGCTGTAGTTCTGAGAAGGACCAGTACCGAGGGAGGATAGGTCTCAACCTGCTCTACGCGCCAAGCTCACACTCGCATGCGGTTCCAACCAAATGCGGGTTATGACGACAATTTGTCGAGGTGAATCAAAGCACATCACAACAGCAATGGCGCAGCAGTAACTGAGTCAGTCTGATAGATCGCGATCGCTTCGCCCAGCTAGCGCGGCTATACCAGTACCAAAGTACCAGGCTGTTTTACAAGTGAAGCAGTATCCACGCGAACAAAGGTGTCGGGTGATCTACATCGTTACACGCGCAGGCCAAGCATGGGTGATGTTACGGCCCACCTTCAACCAGGTTGGGCATGCAAGCCACGTGTGCACACACTGTTGCTGTTGTACAGGAGGACATGAGGCATTTTGCACAGCACGCCGCTGCCGAGGAGCACAATCAGAACAAGTATGCAACAAAGGCATGAATTCCACGCACAACTGCGCACACCAAGCTGCCCGCTAACACATGTACAGTGCAACTGCTGCTGCCAATGTGCCCTTGTGCCGCACAGGTTGGCTGCCAACTGTTTGATTGAGGCCACACCCGCACAAGCAGCACCTGAACCGTACGCCAGGGGATATGCACGCCCCATGACGGCAAGGCGCTGTGCAAACCTCAGCACAGCAAGCTGTTCATGCTCTCGCCTTCACTTCAGCCCACTGGAAGGCAGCAACGCCAGCTGATAGGAAAGCAGCAACAACTGTCTGTGTTATCGAGCTGTCTGCCCAACAAACAAGAAAGGCGCACTACTGCTCAATGCAGCACGGCATACCCAACCTGCTGATCTTGCTGCACGCTGTAACAGCATGCATGCCCGCACACCACGCTTACATATAGTCAAACACCAGCCATCGCTGCTGCTGCACACTGGCTGCACGGCAGTGCGCACCAGCCTTGCGGGCACACGTCACAAACGTCACGCCACGCCACAAGCTGCTAGCATCTACCATGACTCCATCAACTCCGGCCGCCGCCGCTGCTGTTGTTGCCAGCTGCTGCTGCTGCTGCTGCATTCACCGGCTCGCCGTTGACGTCCCAGCCCTCACGCTCCCGCACAGGCGCGAAGTAGGGGTGGGCCATGGCCTCCTTGCAGGTGAAGCGCTCCTGTGAGCAGCAGCAGGAGCAGCAGCAGGAATGGTGAGCCAAAGAGAATAGCAGGAGCTTGCCTGCGCTGTGACGTGCGCTGCGAGCTGCATCAGACAACAGCTTTATCGCGTGGCAGCAGGCACATGCGCACAGCAGCAGAGGCCAACAGGGAACCCAGGTTGGCCAGCGCTAGACACCCGCCAGGCATCTCAAACACACCGCACCCACCTGGTGGTCATATCTCAGCAGGCCGTCCAAAAAGTCCAGCGCCTCGGGTGACACCAGGTGCGCGTTGTCTGGCGTGACAAACTTTGACCAGGCCTTGCGGCTGTGGTGGCCCACCAGCGCCTCCAGCTGCAGCAGCAGCAGCAGCGGCAGCGGCAGCGGCAGCAGCACATGCGTCGCTACGTGCCCAGCAAATGAGCGCCCCAGCCCTTGCGCAGCACGCGCAGGATGTCACCAACTTGTGCTGTTTCCAACATTGTCCATCACCGGGTCCAGCTCCAGGCGGTACAGGCCCAGGTACTCGGACAGCCCCCGCTGCCTAGCACATGATGACTGTTGCACAACTTGTTACTGAAACTGTCCCGGACACATTTACAAACGCACCTGCGGGTCCAGCTCCAGGCCGTACTTGCCCAGGTACTCGAACAGCGCCTCGCTGCCCAGCACCCTCGCAATCTTAGCCAGCTGGTCGTAGTTGTCATGCCCGCAGAAGAAGGGGTCCTTGCGGAAAAGCAGCGCCGCCAGCATGCAGCCCAGGCTCCACAGGTCCAGCCCGTAGTCGTAGTCCTGCAGGTCAACCAGCAGCTCGGGGCCCTTGTAGTAGCTGCAAGGATGCAGCAGCAGCAACAGCAGCAACACAAGCAGCAGCAGAGGAAGTTAGTCCTACAAGTCAGCAGGTCCAGGCCATAGCCGTAGTCCTGCAGGTCAACCAGCAGCTCAGGGCCGTTGTAGTAGCTGCAAGGGTGCAGCAGCAGCAGCAGCAGCAGCAGCAGCAGCAGCAGCAGCAGCAGCAGCAGCAGCAG